>JANZXR010012829.1:0-16130 GCA_027575705.1 Erythroxylum echinodendron
AATATTATATGATTAAAATATTAGAAATGAAAATTTAACATTTAATAATATAACTTGTATTACAAATTAATATTATTAAACGATTTCAATTTTTATTTGATAGGGATATAAATAGAAACACAAGTTAAAATTACATTACATTCCATGAAATTTTAATGTATATCAAACACTATAATAAGAATTCACCCAACTTTCCTATTAGAATTCTTATAAGTACCCAAACATGTAAATATTTTTACTTTCCATAGATTTATTTTCCTAAGAATTAGATTCCAAATTTACTTTATTTTCTTGCCAACCAAACGAGACTTATATGTATTAAGCATACGTATGAAAGTACCATTTACAATAACAGTTACTCTCCCTAATGATTTTCAAAGTTACATTCATACAACAACTCAAGCCCTTACGAGATCAACAAAAAACTGATTGTTAATCATTTGGGGTAGTATTTTCTCCTAAAAACCACCTGATTCCCAGTTAAAATTGGGAAAAGAAATAACCACACGATTAGGAGAGGACATGTTTATAAATATGATCAATTATTAAATGGGTAATACAATCAGAATTCATAACTGATCATGACTCGTA
Source organism: Erythroxylum echinodendron (assembly GCA_027575705.1). Lineage (NCBI taxonomy): Eukaryota > Viridiplantae > Streptophyta > Magnoliopsida > Malpighiales > Erythroxylaceae > Erythroxylum > Erythroxylum echinodendron. Next base: position 592 of record JANZXR010012829.1, read on the forward strand.
AATTGGAGTGGCAGGCACGTAGGAGAAGGAAAACTCCTCCAAGTTTAGTGGCTTAAAACTTTGTTCACGCACATAATCAGAAAGGTTGTGTTGGGCTCAGGTAGGCCTGCCCGAGATACGAAGAGCAAGCTAGTTTATGGTATTTTAAAGCATTCCAATATACAAATTTAAAGTAAGGCCCAGAGTGGTTAGTGGTGGTCAATTGAAGATTACACTTTGACCTTATAAACAAAGACTACAACTTCAGATGGATATTACTTCTATAAAGCAGATGTAATAAATTACTTTTGGATGCATGGAATCAGTTAATTATACAGGACAAGACAGCAACGTTGGAGGGCCTGGTGTCCAATAATGATTGTATTAGTTTCACTTGTCACGTCTTTTTATCGTATATAATAGGCCTAATATTCTTTGTTTGCTCGGTCTGATGATGTTTAAGCCAATGTTCATGCTTTGATTATTTTATTTCTTTAAATTCAACCAAGATAAGATGTTTAAGTTGAATTTAAATAATTAAAGGAAATTTACATTGATGAAATCAATATAATTGAGTAAGTCAACCACAAAAAGACAACAACATACAAAGTATTAACAAATGACCCCATAACTCTGTTAGCGGGGTTCCAAAAGCCTTCTCTTGGTAGAGGATTCTACACCTGTAACACAATTTTAGATGTAAGATTAAAAAATATATAATAAAGCACTAGTGTCATTTTAAATTAGCTTTAATTTTGGTAATAATGGAGCATAATTATTATGTTTCCCCGATTAAATTCTTTAATTTGAAACTCTTGAACTAGAGAACGTGCTTATCATAACAAAACAAAATGTCAACCAACAAATGAGGCCTTGCATGCAGGAAGATAGATGAAGATTAGCTCGTTTGGCAATGAGGACAACTTGGATCCAGTTGAGGATTTTATCCGTCAGCTTGCTCTTGTCTTTTTCCATTTGCTTATGAAGTCTATTATTTATTTCCGTGGTGGTGAATGCTACTTTGGGGAGTATAGCGTTTTCGTGGCCTTGGTCAATTACCAAACTCAACGTGTGCTCCTACTCAAAGGTATAGTTATCAACTTCCACCATGAATATGATCGTTTGCCATATGGTTTTGGAGTAGTCCCAAACAAAAAACATGTGATTCCAGTCCTCCCCCTCAACATGCAAAGGAGGCAAACTTTGTCTGTTGGTGAGAACCATCGTCATTTTGTCCTCAATCTATTCTTAATCGCTAACAAACTTGCCCTTTAGGATTAAGGGCCTGTTTCCACAAAAGATTATATCACGGTACTGGGGCTGCCTCATTTTTTAAGATTTTATGGCATGAAGCATTTGTAAATATTCCTCAAGAGTGGGGAGTCCATAGAATTTCATCGTCAACTCTGTTGTCTCCCAATTGTGGAAGGTGTGCAACTAATGCAGCATAACCTTGAAAGTTTCAATACCATTCCCCATCTTGGATTAGATCTGCAACTCTAAAAGAGATTGGAGTTCTATGACGTAGGTGCTTAAAGATTGGATTGTTTACAAGAGGGTTGACCTCGAGGCAATTGTCAAACCATACCCATGTCTTTTCTCCATCTCCTACCCTGTGCTTAATGAAAGGGCATATCGACTATCTCAGCTTTAATAACTCGTTGAACAACTAAGACAACTAATTGGAAGGTTCAATCCGCTAGTAATTTTTATTGCGAAGGTGGAATGCAAGCATCCATTTGGTCCAAAGGACTTCTTTATCTGTAAGGAGTCGCCAAATTTTCTTACTCATTAACAATTTATGCGTGTTTGAAATAGATGCTATACTCAGCCCCCCTTGTTTCTTAAGAGGCTATGATCTCGCACCATTTTACCTTAGCTGCTCTTGTTGACTCAATGCGTCTCGACCAAAGGAAGGCTTTGATCATCCTGCCAATTTCCTTGGTTATCCTCTTAGGTAAGACAACATGTGATGTACAATGTAAATGCAGGCTATTCAATATAGAAATAATAAGTGTGATTCTCGTTGCATATGATAGCCTTCTACTTCGCCATGAATTCACCTTGAATTTAATCTTCTCTAGGAGTGGGATACAGTCTGCATACTTGAGCTTAGAAGTGGTGATAGGCACACCAAGATAATGTATCAAGGGAGGTTGAATGTTCATCCCCATCATAATGCTCAATCCTTAAAAGGACTCATCCTGGAGTTTTCCTTTCGGAACTCGAGTGGAGCCCTCTCGGCGACCCCACAGTAGCTCTCCAACTGATATTTAACTTAATTGAAGCCAAGTCATTCAACTGTTAAAAACCTTTCATACTTTAATAGTTAAAAGCATGAAAAATAGTGAAATTTTTTATCATTTAATTGAAAATTTTGACAGTATAACAATTGCATTTTGACATTTCCAAAATTTTCAAAAATTCTGCATAACATAATTTAAAACACTTTTAATATTTCATATTCATCTCAACGTCTAAAATAGACCTTATGTCCACATCACAAGCAATCACAAACTTATAATTCTCAACATTTGAAAAACTTTGTTGAGGATTGAAGCCTTTGTAGTTCATTAAGTAAAAGATATTTACAATCCCACAAACATTAACAAGATCACTTTTGAACCTTTTCCAAAATAATTTAAAACATATCACATGCATAGAAAAAGTAACATAAGCACAACAACACCCGATGATACAACTAATCTTATGACGAAGTTCCAATTATTGCAGCACGTGTACTCAAACCTAAGGTGATGTGTTTAAAAACATAAAAATAAAAGTGAGATAAACGAGCTTAGTAAGTGTAATTAGTTTACAAAAAAATTGAACTTTTCATAACAACATATCTTCAATATACCCATATAATCATAAAGCTCATCGTAAAGCATTTGCCATAATAATTTATTCGTGTATCATTAAATCTGGAAATAACATAACATTTTGTAAAACACAAATTTCAATTTTTCTGAAATACTATTCCAAAATGATTTCGACATTAAATTCATAATACAAAAGTTTTCATTTTCCTTTTTCCTTAAACAATAAACAGTGGTAGCAATAAGTTTTTTTTGAAAACTTTTATACTAAAAATAAGTGAACCACTAAAATTGGTACCATACGGTACCTCTCAAATCACTTTTAAAAATAAATAGTGGCGGCATTATTCTTTCATGACTTTTCTTAACATAGCCCACTACTAGTTTCTTTACCGTACTGTACACTAGGCATAAAGTCACGAAGCTAGTTCTGCATTGCTTACCCATAAATGGTTAACCACTATTTACAGAGCTAGTTCTGCATCGTTTACCCGTAATAAGTTAACCGCTATAAACTGGTAGTTAAGGAGTTGGTTCAGCATCGCTTACCCGTAACAAGTCACTGAGCTAGTTCTACATCGCTTACCTATGACTGATTAACCACTATTTATAAAGTTGGTTCTACATTGCTTACTTGTAATAGCTTAACCACTATAAACTGGTATAGTAACATTTATAAAGCCTAATAGTGTACCATAGGCAAAAGCAACTCACACCTTTGCAATTCATCTTATTTCCGAAATCAATTATGGGATGATTCATAATCATCTAATTTAATGCATATTCGTACAAAATTCAACTTCCAAATTAAAACTTATATATTGTTAACGTATACACTTATACTAGCAATATTCATTTGTATTATCTCATTCACATAAAAGTCATCAAAACTATTCATTTCATGAAAACCATTTGCATAAAATCGATTTAAAGAACACTCACATGTCATCGATTATTTTGCAAAGAATTTAGTCATATAAAACAATTAAAAGACACCCACAACTTGACAAACTTATTGCCAAGCATACTTACGTGTTCGATAGATCTCCTTTACCTACAAAAAAAAATTTAACATAGGAATTTATTTCCAAATTCAGAAATAAGACATTAAAACTATAATTTGGTTTAACCAAATTCTAGATTTGTATTTAATCATGTAACACTTACACTAATCATATTTTGCTTACTTCTATAAGCTAACTTATTGGTATCTGTCTCCAAAGATAACGTCAAAAGTTACTTAAATACCATATTCACTATATCAAAATCATACATGATGAGTCACAGTTATGACCTATGTCCAGAATCCATACCTACACTTGTTCCTTAATTTCACATAGCAAATGTTCAAATTAGGTTTTTAGGTCTTCTAGACATTTGTTACTCTATGTCTCTACTTTCCATATCATTAAAAATCATGCCATTTCAACTTCTAAACCATGAAATATGTACCAAATATCACAAGCTACTTCAATATAGGGACAGTATCAGGTTACCATTTTCAATCCCAATTTCAAATGTCATTCATCCATAATTAGGTCTCGGTTTCTTCTATATATTTTTAGTTATATGTCTTAAGTTTTATTGTCAATTTGAATCAAACAATTTTGGAGGTCTCTAGGCTAAGTTATGGCCAAAAATATTTGACTGGTTCAAATTAACCTAAGATATAGTTCTACTATACGTTCCTCTCTTGTCATATTCAACTAATTCCACATAGAGAAATCCAAATAATACCAAGATACCATTGATCTTAAACACATTCATCCCATTGAAGAAAACCCATAAAATTAAAATTTTAAATTAGGAAACTTGTCACTTTTCCCCAATCTTTTGGGTATTTGGTGAATACTTTAAGATTCCTCCAAATCACCATTAAATTCTATAAAAAATGACTACACTCTTCTTCCTCTCTCCTTGGTCGATGTTCACCCTTGGCTTCTCTTCTTTTCCCTTTCCTTTTGGTCTCACGGTTACTCTCTTATCACTCTCACGTACTTGTTATAAGAATGAAGCAAAATGTCTTTAAGTTTTGCTTTTTATACTCATTTAATGGACTACATATGTCACCTTCCTATTTGTCATCACTAATGACTCATCACACACATGTAATTTTCTCATTAGTCATCTCTATGGCTCATCAATCCACTAAGATCATGTAAAAAGACCAAATTGCCCTTAATGAGTACAAAAGACCAAATTGCCCTTTAATGCATTTAATTCACCAACCGAATTAAATCCTAAAATTATTCCACAATTGATTTATCATCAAATTAACCGTGAAATACTCTAATTATGGTCAATACTTGTTGATTGGATGCTTTAAAATTTTCAAATTGGTTTAAAATCATCAATACCCATTATTTTCCAAAAAGGGCAATTTAGTCCAATAATTTCGGATTACCCGAATTCTATTTAAACCATCTCCATTTTGACCCGTTTTAGATCTTATGGACTCAAATCCTAATTTTGGATTTTTTAACCATATTTTGAAATTGTTCGAAAATTTGTTCAATTGCCTAGAAGAATTTTCAGATTGAATTCAGAAATCACTGAATGTCACCAAAATCATCTTAATTTCATTGAAAAATGTCACCTAAATCTCCAAACACATTTAAGGGCTTTTAAAGCTCATTTGGACTCATTTCGTAGCTTTTTGGAGTTTTCAAAAATTTTCCAAGAAATTTCCGGTCGAGTCCAGAATCGTCTCTGGTCTATCTGTGATCTCCGTTATAACTTCAATAATACATTTAAATGCTTAAATTACTTTAGTATACTATAAATAGAGCATACTTTATAAAATGCATGTGCAGCATAGTATACAGTATAATAATCGAACTAGGATATTACAATACTTCCCTATTGCTCACATCTCAGGAGATGTATAGACTGCATTTATCTCCATTGATCTTGAGAGTTGACCACTTGGAAAATAAATTCAGAGTTTTTTTGTATAATTTTGATTGAATACGTATCGACTCCACTAAAAGAGGAGGTCATTAGCAAATGTCATATAAGTGAGGTAAATTTCAGCACACTTGTGATGAATTTGAAGTTGCCATTGTGAGTCGTGAAAGCCTTAAGTAGTCTTGATATGCCTTCCACTGATCTATACAATATTTATTAATACAATTAACAATATTTTATTAAAATAAATAATTGCAGATTTTATCTATAAAATACTATATATTTTAAATATATACTTTAATTATTAATAATATTATTATTTTAAATTAATAAATTATTTGATAAATAAATATTTAGAATTTTGAAATTTATATATTTTAAATTTAAAATATAGTTATTAAATAATTGTCATATTTATAAATTTCAAAATATTAAACTTTCTTAGTTTTTCATTGAAGGTGAGAGGTCTTACTAAATCCATTGGTTTAGTTCTATACCATAATTGGAGGAATTACTCTTATTAAAAATAGATTTCTCTATAAGAAATAAGTCTATCTCCAATGCTTTTACCTCGTGTAGAACTAAGGGCCTGTTTGGTTGGATGCTAATTAATAGAATAGAATGGAATAGAATGGAATGATTTATAATGGAATGGAATGTAATATAGTGAAAAGCTGTTTGAAAGGGATGGAAGGATTCATAATGTAATGTAGTAAAATGTTGTTTGAAAGATGGGTGAAATAGAATGTAATGTATAAGAAATTACTATTATACTGTTGATATCAAAATAGTTGTTGCAAGAGGTTTAATGCAATGATTTTAAAACAGAAATCATGTCCAATTAAAATGTCACCATTGTAACTTGTTCAAATCACAACTGTGACAAATAATTTTTATATATTTTCTATTTTAAAATAATAAAAATTTTAATAAATAACACGAGAAAAAGAAGAAGTGGTAGAACATGGAGAACGGAAAGAGAAGTCTGGAAATGATAAGCTTATGGACCGTAATAGATATCTGTGTGTGTGATAAGCTTGTGGACCGTAATAAATGAGTCTGGGGAAAAGGGAATTAGGGTTAGAAGAAATAATTGGTATTAAGAAAAATTATTAAGGGTATATTGGGTATTATATATTTATTGGATTATGTTCCATCCTAAACCTCCCGAATCAGAAGTTTCTTATTTTTACTGTTTAGGATGGAATGAAAAGTAACATGAAACCCTCTACCTTCATCTCATTCTGTTCCATTCTATTATAAAACCCTCAACCAAATGATGAAAGTGTGTTACGTTCTATCCCGTTCCATTACTAACTCCTCAACCAAAGAAGGCCTAAAGGTAAAATTTTAATACTAGATTAAATTTTAAAAACTAACACTATAATGATTCAACTATCAATTTTTTTTACAAAAATAGCCTACTGTTAAACTCCCAGTCTATGGTCGTGTCTAACACATTTCGACTAAATCCTACATGTCAAATAAAATTATTAAAAATTAATAAAAATACTAAAAAATGTTAACAAGTTAGGTCAAATCCCTATAAACTCCTCTCACCACTACACTTTTAGTACCAATTGTTGTACCACTTTTGCGTTAACATCAAAACACTATCGTACCATCATTGCAAACAAGGTCTGTTTCCCATTATCACTCACTGTAGATCTCATTCCACCATCAGACCATCGTCTTGAACCAAATTATCATAAAATGAAGACAACTTGTCCTTTGTCAAATCTTATTTCCATTTTCCCTCCTTTTATTCTTGTTGTTTATTTAGCCCTTGATTTTTTGTTGCTACTGTGGAATGCAAGCATTACACCTTCTAAAGCCAATAAACTCTCTTCTTTTTCTAGTTTTAGTTGATACACTTTCTAGAATTTAGGGGCTCTTATATATTTTTTGAGTTTAGTTTCCCTTATTATATATATGATCTAACAATTTTGTACCTCTCCTCTAGTTGCTGTTTTGAGATTTCATATTGATCCTTAACTTGCTTCTGAATTTTTCATTAAACCTATATTGCTTATGTTTTCGTACTATCTTTGTTTCCCTTTTATGTTAGGTCAAAATATGATAAATGGTTTTGCGACTTTGATCTTTGATGGACCAAAGGTTATCATTTATCTCTGGCTTTTAAATTATGGTATTCTTTTAATTAAATAGCTATGTATTTACAGAACATGGGTATGTTTCATCTTCATAAAGCTCATAAGAGATGGATTTGATATTCATTTAAAAGTTTATTTTAGGCTATGTAAGACGATTAATTCATGATACTCCTACTCACAATATGATAATGATTCCAAATTTTTTTATTGCACTATTGAGAGACATTGATACTGTGCAACTTATTGAAGCTATTTTCTAAAGGTCTAGAGTAGTTGGATAAACTTTTTTTATTTATCATAATATAATTGCAATTTTATTTCAGCTAGTTCATGTTACTTTGCATTACCACTTGTGATTATTTTATGACAAAACCTTTTTTATAATTGTTTAATCTATTAATTCTTGGAAATCTGTTTGATCATGCTTATGTCCTAAAGGAATTCATATGGAAAATTGAATATGAACATTTGTAACTTTTCATCCATGTTTTCATGTTGCCTCTTTATGTGTTAAAAATATAATATGACTTTTCATTTAGAAAAACCTAACAGTAAAACACATAATAGGAAGGATGGAAGGGAGCAATAATAATGAAAAAAAAATACTTGAAACACTAAGCCTATTTTGGTTCACGCACAGCCCAACATCCAAATTATGCTTAAAAATATTTTATGATTGTATATATATATTTATTGCTATCAACATTGAAAGGATTTCTCATACATCTTGAGAGCTTAAAAGTCTCATAGGCTTTAATATATTTTGTAAAAAAATTGTTGGCAGTTGTTGGTAGTTTAAACAGTCACTATTTGAATAACTTCCATAAGTTATTTGTCCTAATATAGAAGGAGGATTAAGGGAGTGGAAAAGAGATAGAATAGCATTCATTGCAATCATAGAGAAACTCCCTTCATTCATCCTCACGTGAATCACACCATCAAGGCTTAGAGTTTGGGGCATGGATTAACAGTGACTCAAATAGCATACCATGAAATGTGGACTAGCAAATAGAGAATCGATCGATCGCTTCTGCATTAAGGTCGGTCCTTATATATTTCTACATTAGTATCAGAGCCTCCAAGATTGTGCATTTTTTTAAAATAAAACCTTGATTGAATCCAACCCAAAGAGAGTCTCTTAAGCACATTAAAGTTTGCAAACTTATGCATATCGCAACTGTATGAAAACAATGTTAACGACTTGAGATTTTTTTTATAGTCATAAACATGCAGTGGCAATTTAAATATTGGGTCATGATGGTCTAAGACATGCTCTCTCCAAGTAGGACAAGAGAAATCTAGTCCAAACTCTCTCACATTCCTTGAAATGGAGAAATTGAAAAAATTCTGCATATCTTAAGGAATCCTTTGGCTTTGAACACACAAGGTTGAATCTTTGGATACACTTTTGAGGGTAGTTTACAATGAACTGCCTCATGAAACTAATGAATCCATTTTTTTTAATCTTCTCAACCTCTTTTGCTTCATCTGCACCACATTTAACAAAGAAATTCTCGTAGAAATCTAAATTGGTAGTTTCTTGCTGGTCTTTTTTTTCTTACATAGTTAAAACCAATGAAAGACATAATACACGATTTTAAAAGAGACTGTAAGTCTCTGTTTAAGTATGAGAATCATATGTTGTTTTCTTTATGGAAAACTCATTAAAGGTCTTCTGCGGAAGATGTATGCACGATTTTTAATCCAAGTTTTTTAAAAGCATTTGTTTAAAAACAAAACAAGGCTTTGATGGATGGATATTCTTCACGCAGAGGCTTGAAAACTTTCTTTTACATACACATTGTTATGTAAAAGTGTCCATTTCTTTGAATCTTCTTAATTTTTTTTTGCTTCAAACAATAAAGAGTGTTTTAACAACTTCATGGATATCGTTAAGGAAGGAAGAGATTTTGGGTCTTTATTATCACTATGAGTTCTACGGTATTAAAAGCATTGCTTTCTTGATATAGTAATGGAAAGTACCTTGATTCCTAAAAAAAACTTCTATAATATAGATACACATATAACTCCAGTATCTCTTGGATAGTACACAAGTTCTTGGTTTTAATTATATGGCTTATCATGAAATAAATTACTAATATTATATGAATTCGTTTTATATGATATTATGTATGCAACTAGAAATTTACTCTTTGCTTGTTTATTATTTCATGAAAATTTTAGATTGATTTGTTTAATTATGCAAATAAGTTTTGCTATGTGTTTTTTTTGGTCATATGATTTGCATGAGTTAAATTGTTATAAATTCATGAATGTGTTTTCATATAATACAATTTGAAATATTCTATAAATATGTTTTATGGGTAATTTTGTATTATATTGAAAATAATATTATATATATGAGTTTTATATAATTTTGAATGTAAATATTGTTTTATATGTATTAAGTTTTTATTGTAAATTAGTTTTACATATAAGATATTTTTGGCATCTTTATGATATGTCAAATTAAACTAGTTTAATTAAATTATAGAAATTCCTAATTCATTTTTTTTATTAGATGATTATGAGCTTAGCGAAATTTTCGATCATACTATATGAATTATAGATTTTCTGATAATTTAATTAATGGAAATGTGCCTCATATCGTTTGTATATATACTTGTAGATATGACAACTAAAATCATGATCGGTGATTTGTCCACCACTAAAAAATTAGATGGGTCTAATTATGAAATGTGGCAAAGGAAAATTCAGTATCTTCTAAATAAATGAGAATTACTCGAACATTTAAACACAATTATGATTGTGCCTTCAGTCAAAGACAAAGATGGAAAAGATATTGATATTGCTAGTGGCAATATCAAGCATCCTTAATAGCTTATAAAGATTAGTCCAAAAAGGATCGTAAGGCATGTTATACTATGTTGTATTTCATGCGTGATGATCTAACTGGAGAGTTTTAGGATTGTGCCACTGCTAAAGATATGTGGGACAAACTTAAGATCACTTTTGGTTAAACATCCACTACAAGGCTTCGTGCTTAGCACCTCAAATGGATCAATTATGAGATTAATACGACTCGTACTATAGCTGAACATTTACAAACTATAAATGCTATGGTTCGTGATCTTAAGGTAGCTAGCCGGGCTATCTCTGAAGAGGAACAAGTCTTGAATATGATTCGGGCTCTTCTAGATCATTTTAAGTATTGGATTGTTTTGACACATAATGAGAATGTCAAAACTCTTGCAGAGATCATTAAGCATCTCGAAATGGAGGAGGATTGCTTAAAAGAATCTGACTCCTCCAATATGGCTCTTATTGCTAAAGGGAAAGGACCTAAAGGCAACAATGCCAATTGAGGTAAGAGAAAAGGTTCTTGGCCTCCTCAAAGGAATGTAACAAAGGGTCATATTGCCAAGAAGCAAAAGGCTAAGGCAAAGGAGAGAAAAACATGGCACGTGTGAAGTGCTATAATTGTGGAAAGAAAGGTCATTTTGCTCAGGACTGTCCTGAACCTAAGAAGGTGCCTTTCTTACCCATTACTCTTGAGTTATATGTTTGTTCTCATGCATTAGTTACTAATTCTCTTCCTAATTGGATTGTATATATGGGAGTAAGTAAGCATATAGTTTAGGATTGAGCTAGCTATGTAGACTTTCATCGGTATCCGATGGGTTCACAATCTATCGACAGTGAAAAAGATGTCCTAGGAATAGGGACATATAAGCTCAAATTACGTGGAGGAAATACTTTGCTCCTCCATGATGCTCTCTATGCACCCAGGATGCGATGTTGCCTTGTGTCTCTTGTAACTTTAATGAAATCAGGATTTGTTTTTAGTTCTAGTCATTATGGATTGGATATTATATATAACGACAATATTTTTGGCCATGCTACATTGAAAAACAATTTTCTAATTCTTGATTTGGATGTATGTTATCATAATTCCTCTTTTGTTTATGTTTCATATTTTTATCCTAATTCTGAATCTGTTATATGGCATGCTAGCCTTCCTTACATTGGCCAAGATAGATTGAGTAGGCTAGCTAAAGAATGTCTTTTAGACCAACTCACTAAGGTTAAGTTTCCTAGATGTGAGTCATGTTTAGCTAGTAAGGCAACTGCGAAACCTTTTGGTAAGGCTTCAAGGGTGTCTAGACCTCTAGAGCTTATTCACTCTGATCTTTGCAGACTCATAAATGTTAAGGCACGTTATGGGGCTATCTATTTTCTCACTTTAATAGATAACTATTCTCGCTATGGGTATATGTACCTTTTAGCTCATCGTTATAAGTTCAAACATTTTGTGACTAAAGTTGAGACACAATTGGAAAGAAGAGTTAAAGCTCTTCAGACCGATTGTGGTCGAGAATATCTATCTGCTATGTTCAAAGAATTTTATGAGAAAAAGGGTATAATAAAACAACTAACGATTCCTCAAACTCTATAACAAAACGGTGTTGCAGAGTGTAGGAATCGAACATTGCTGGACATGGTTAGGTCAATGATGGCACACACTAGTCTTCCAATTAGTTTTTGGGGAGATGCGTTGCTTGCGGCAACTTATATTCTTAACCATGTGCTAAGTAAAAGTGTACCTGCCACTTCATATGATTTATGGAATGGTAGAAAGCCCTCTTAGATCATTTGTGCCCATAGAGTTCGACTGGTTATGTATACAACCCGACTCATAAATATGGAAAACTTGGTCCAAGAGCCACAAAAATGGTGTTGAGAAGATACCCCAAATATTTTAAAGGGTATGTTATATTCGGTGACACCCGAATGGTGGCATGACAGAAGTTGCTTTCTGCAGTATTGAGTTTCTTGAGGATGAGTTCCCAAGTATAGGTGAAATAAAAAAGGACCTAGATTTGTATGAGTTACAACAATATAATCTCGATGAGGGGGATAATTTAGTTACTTGTCAAGTTATTAAGACTTTTCCTGCCCAAGAGAACTAAATCAAGAATGAGGTTCATCTTCACTCTCTAAACCAAGAACCTGTGGATAGTTTACATGTTCAAAATCCTACACCTCAAGGGGATAGTGGGACTAGTTCTCAACATGATCAGAACCCTACATCTCCAAGAGATAGGGGAGAGATTCTGAATTAAGGCAGACACATGTAGGTCCTCGACTACGAAGAAGTGAGCGTGGAAGAATTCCTTGACGATATTTTCAAATTGAAAAGGACATATTCCTTTGGAAATAGATGCACTAACCTTTTTTCAAGAGGCTGTTGATTTACCTAATCACACAGAGTGGATGGATGCTATGAGGTATGAAATGAACTCAATGGCAAGAAATAAGGTCTGGGAACTAGTTGATCTTCCGCCCTAAAGAAAGTCGATTAGAAACAAGTGGGTTTTTAAGATAAAACGTTGGGTGGATGGAACGATCGACAAGTTCAAGGCCTGTTTGGTAGCGAAAGGCTATACCCAAATAGAGGGTATAGACTATGAAGAGACATTTTCTCCTGTGGTGAGATTTGCCTCTATGCACTTGCTTCTAGCTCTGGTTGCCCATTTGGACCTAGATTTGTTTCAATGGATGTAAAGACTGATTTCCTCAATGGTAATCCTGAGGAAGAGATTTATATGAGTCAACCTATTGGTTTCGTATCAAAGGTCAAGAAGAAAAAGTGTGTAATCTTAAAAGATCCATATATGGTCTCAAACAGTTTTCCAAATCGTGGTATTTCAAATTCCATAAAGCCATTACTTCTTTTGGCTTAGTCATAGTTTCAGAAGACCATTGTGTGTATGTCAACAGAACAACAAGTGGAATTATGTTTCTCACTTTGTATGTTGATGGCATATTACTAACCAACAATAATATGGAGACGATCAAAACCACTAAAGCATAGTTGCCCTCTATTTTTGATATGAAGGACATAAGTGAAGCTAGTTATGTCCTAGGTGTGGAAATAACTAGAAATCGTCCCAAAAAGCTTCTTGGCTTTAATTCAGGAAGTGTATATTAATAAAATCTTGGAATGTTTTCAAATGCATTATTCCAAACCTGTTGATGCTCCAGTTGAAAAGGGTCTTACCTTGAGTCTTGATCAATGCCCTAAAATACCCTAAAATAGATAAGGAAAAAGACAAAATGAGCAATGTTCCCTATGCTAGTACTGTAGGAAGCTTAATGTATGCTATATTGTGTATATAGCCTGACATTTGCTTTGTAGTTAGTTTAGTAAGTCGTTATCAAAGCAAACCCAGGACCTCATTGGCAAGCAGTCAAAAGGATTTTTTGTTACCTTCGTGGTACTTCAGACCTGGTCCTTTGCTATCAATGCAGGGATTTAAGGTTAAAGGGATATTTGGATGTCGATTGGAGTGGTGACCTGGATGATTCTAGATCTATTGGATCGCCTATAGCCAGGGTATTCACAATACGCAGCGGAATGGACTATAGGACTTTGTGTCTTATACCTTGGTTAGGCGAAACTATATAATAAGAAGTATAACCGAAATTTTACAATATGTACGGAATTACCTCTTGACACATATTGATATTTGGTTTTCAGATTTGTAGACGATGCAGCACATAAACATCCTCTACTAGTATCCACACGAGGATGAATAATTCGGGCAGCGGCTAATGTGTGCTAGCACGTTTTTAAAATACTTTTAGAACACCGCATAATTTTTCTCTCGAAAAGGATTGAACAGCTAGGTCTAGGTGGCTAGGGTTTTTCGTGTGTCTTCTAATGAGACATAAGTTCTCTATTTATAAAGAAACCCTAATCCCTATTCATATTAGGAATAAGAATATCATAATCCTAAACCATTAGGATTATGGAAGCCCAATAAGTTTCAGCCGATATTATATCTCATATAATAAAAGCCTAACAACTTAATTCAATCTAACCTAATAAATATATCCATATATATTTATTTACTGCCTAATAAATTAGGCCCAAGAGAATAAGCCCAAATCACATCACTCTTTGTGTGTGACGCTATAGGCTCATTTGATATTGGCAATGGGTTTGATCACACTTTAAAGCCTATAAGTCGTAAGCGGCCTCTAGCAAGACATTATGACTCCCCAAATTAAATGAGGATTGGCAATCCGATTTAACCTGTAACTATGGTTAAAACTCAGTCCCTTTGTAACACGATATTAAGATTAATCACAAGGCATGGTACATGTCAACCTTTGATTAATTATAGTTTCTTCATTCCGAAGTTGATTGACTGTAACAAATGACATTGATGACTCCTCATCAATTCATTTGAGCATGGCCATGCATTTCTTCAGTCATACTTGTTAAGAGGCCCAAATGATATGTCTCTCATTTAAGAGAGGTACAAATCCCATCTACGTCATTCACATACCTCCGCATGATTCATTTAATGTCCAACATAAGACTACTTGTTATCTGGTTAGAGATAACTTAGTCTAATGTCAAAACACTGAATTCCTCATGTAGGGAACCAGGATGACTTCAGGTCAAAGGACTAAAGTCAAACCATATTGAGAATCACTAATGACATGAAACCTTGTAGTGTTCTTTCTGTGGGTCGGTCCAATATATGTTCTCTAACATATATCTATGTATTTGATTTGATAGCTCATATCCATGATCAGTAAAATATGATCATCAAACAAAACACATACTGTAACATCCCGTTACCTTTGGGAGGCTAGAATAGTAAATATGAGTGATTAATGAGAGCTTAGAAATGCATTTTTTTCATGCTCATATTTATGAATATCGAATTTTTGCACATGAAAATAA
>JANZXR010012948.1:0-16120 GCA_027575705.1 Erythroxylum echinodendron
TTCCTTTAAAGCTTAAAGGCAAATTCTACAGAATGGTAATTAGGCCTACCATGTTATATGGGGCAGAATGTTGGCCTGCCAAATGTCGACATACAAGACAAGTATTGGTAGCAGAGATGCGTATGCTACGTTGGATATGTGACCTTACTAGACGAGATAAGGTCCGTAATCGGGTTGTTAGGGCCAAACTTCAAGTGGCCAGTATCGCCGACAAGTTGCGTGAGACCAGGCTTAGGTGGTTTGGGCATGTGAGAAGAAAACCCCCTGAAGCACCGGTCAGAAGATGCGAACAACTTTCCCTTAGTGGATACAAGAGGAGACGAGGCAGACCCTACAAGAACTGGAAGGAAGTGATCACGATTTGGCTATCTAAGCTACTTTTTAAGTCTTAAAGTTTCCTATCAACACTTTTGGATGAAGGATTTGGCTAATCTAAGCTACTTTTTAAGTCTTAAAGTTTCCTCTAACTCCTTTTGTTATTATCTTTTACAATCCAAATGTGTTGCTGATCTTATCTCTCATGCCAGGAACATAAACATTAAGATGATTAGTGCTTCACTTGAACTCAATGTTCATCTTTCAACTATTGACTGAACTCTTCTTAGTGGTAATACTCTATATCATTAACTAGTTGGTAGTGTTATTTATTTTACTATAACCCATGTTGATATTGCTCATGTTGTTTGCATTGTCAGTTAATTCATGACTACGTGTCATACCACTCACTTTTATACTATTCTTCTCATCCTTTGGTACGTTATTTTATAGTCTTCACTTCTCTAGATCATCTGAAATAGAGTTAAGAGGAAGCCATAACTCTAATTAGGTTAAAGACCTTATTAATTATTGCTCTACTACTGGTTATTTTTTCTTTCTTAGCATGTCTCTTATTTTTTGATATAGTCAGAGATAATTAGTTATTTCTCACTTTAATACATAAGAAAAATCTTAAGCTCTTACTAATACTATCTCTGACCTCTTATGGTTCTTCAAAATATGTGTGATGCCTTCTCCTTTGCGTCTCCTCTTTATTGTGATAATTAAAGTGTTTGCAAATCACTTAAAATCCTATTTTTTATGAACACATTAAACATATTAAGTTTGATTGTTATCTTGTGCGATATCATGTACTTCAAGGCACTATCCAAGATGTTATATATGGCTCATATAAATGGACACGTAAAATTGGAGGAATTTCTTCTAATGTGTTAGTTGTTTGTGACATATTCGCTAAAGTAAAGTCTATTATATATGACTCGCATACCCAGACATGCAAGCTTGGACATGTTTCTTAAATTATTTTGGTTAAACATGCTATATTTTCCAAGTTAGAAATTGTTGTGTATGGCTTATATACTTAAATTTACAATATTCAAGTATTCTAAGAAGAAAATGGGTTGTCTTATTTAGAAACATGTTTATGGTGGATTTGAAACTCTAGAAGGATCTTAGGACTTATTAAAATAGTTTAAGTTAGGTTAGAATTAGTATAAGGTAAGTTACATACGATTATACTAGCTAGAATTTACATATAATGATGCTTTCTTAAACTTAGTCTATATGTAAGAAATATATTGTATTTATTAAGAGAGTGATTCAATTAAATAATAAAATTAATCACACTTGGCTCGCAAGGATGTAGGAGTACCAAATTGGCTAAACTAAAAATCTTCTTGTCTTCTTATTTCCTTCTTTTATAATATTAATTTTATTATTGCATATTATCTTCCAAAAGTTGTATAAGAGCAATATTGAGTCGGCAATGACTTTATTTGTAAAGATTAAAGTGGGAAATTTAAGTGAAAATTGAAATTTCATACTGTGACAATAGAGAGTGAAACATTTGTCTACAATACCAATATGCTTACGTAAGGTCTCGAGACCAAATCAAGCCATAAGTCAATAAGTTCAAATCAAGTTAATTTAGTTTTAAGCTAGCTTATACTTTTTTTTCCAAATTTTTGGGCTTTATTTCAAGCTCAAGTTTTTATAACCTAGTCCAACACAAAGCCTAAATTTCAATTATATACTAAAAGATATCATTTTATTTATATAGCAAAACAATGTTGTTCCATAAAAGAATATCATTTTCCTCCATACACTAAATGATGTCATTTTGTTTATATAACAAAACAATGTCAATTCATGAGTCAATATCATCTCCCTATCCTATAAGTTGCTCCCAATCCCACTCCCAAACTAGCTCCTTTATGTGTATCTTGATTCTTGACCCTCCTCTCTGTCTCTCTATGTCCTAACTATTACTCATAGTCCTCTTTATCATATCATCGCTTCACTTTGAGAAGGCAGGCATTTTTGCTCTAGCTCTAGCCATCTTGAGAACAAATATCCAACATATGATAATTCATCTAAATGATTATTATGCTTAGGAATTATATCTCATTTCCTTTTTCTATTTTGCTAACCCTAATGATAAATAATATTCAATTATGAATATTCTTATCATGGAAATTATAAAACATATGCCTTATTAGATTTTGTAGCTTTTACTAGATTTTTCTCACCTACCTTTCCTGTTGGGGTTCCAATTTTTACTTTAGATACTAGGATATTGAACTTGAATTATGTTTTGTTACTTGAAGTTGTTGCAATTAGCATGTTACTGCTTCCATATTTATTCTTTTAATGGAATTGGTTGTGTTCATCTAGTTATCTGAGGATTATATATGAGCCTAAACGCATCATTTATATCTTAGTTAGTATAATGATTTGATACCAAGTAATGGGTGTTGTAATATGGAGAGTTTGATTAATCATTTTGGAATTTATTAGTTTTATTTCTCAACAGATAAAAGACTCATAAAAATGTAACTAAAAGATATATTAAAAAATAGCATTGAATATGTTGAATTTTGATATTATCCCTAAGAAAAGCTATAACATTATAAAAATGAGGCAACAATGATGTTGTAGCCTCATTTCCATCTTCTCAACTAACAATAATTAATGTTTAAGGTGTGAGTATCTTATTGTCTTCGAGTTTCAATTTGCTTGGCATTAAAGATTAATAACAAAATTATTGAAAGGGGTTTAAACTAAGTTTTCAAATTCGTTTTGTCTCAACTGAGTGAATAAAAAAATTACCATAGATAAAATCTATTGAAATGTTGATATAATGTTGTCTAGATATAATTATGGTTATAGCTAGCTATTTAGTGGTTTATAAGAAGTTAAAAAGTGAAAAAAATGAATGAGTGAATATATATTAGATACTTCAAATGTTGCTTGAATGAAAAATTTGATTAATTTAGTATGTCGGGACTTTTTATTTCCATAATGGATTAATCATTTTCTTAAAATTTGTTACAATTTTGCTTTAGAATATAAATTATTTTGGATTTGTTTAAGAGGTACAATTGGAGTTTGGAAAACTTATCTAGCTATTTACTTGTTAAATATTTTGTTTAAAGTTATGTTTGCATTCTAATTTTAAATAATACTTTATTTGCAATTCAATATATAAATATTCTAGGAATACTATAAATATAGATATAAATGATCTACATTGTTTATGCATTGTGACAATGTGAGGCTATTAACATTATTTCCTAAATTATGCAATTTATCTTTTTTTTTGTAACTTGTATTTTAGATTGCTCTTATTGATTAACTTCAATGTTAATTCAACCTTTGCCTTACACTTACATTGTTGTTTGAAGCTTTAGTACAGGGAGTTTTGATATCTTATGTTTTACCGTAAGGGCATAACATAGCTGTAGTACTAGTGAGTACGAGTTGATTCTATAAGGACTATTATTTAATTACCATTTATTCATAAACTTAACAAGCTAGACCAACAAGTATGATTTATTAAAGACAAAAATTAAATAAGTATAAATCTAAATACCAAAACAAATTAATGATCAAGAAATAAATCAATTTATGAATAAACTAGACTCAGGTAATGTTTTTCCTAAGACTTTAGTATGCTCAATTTAACTCTAATTTAATAAATACTTCAAATTTTTTGGACCAAAGATAATTCTTAAGTTACAATTATATTCTCCCTCGAGATATATAACTCTTATCTTTAGATTAATTAATTAAAATTCCTTTTAAATCAAGACATCATAATATGCATTAATTCAATCTATGATCTCTTTTGATAGATTTACCCCAATCTAAGAAAATCTTGCAACTTTCTTTCAAATGGCTCATATTCAACCCTCTTTATTTATGTAGTAATCGAACCATACATATTAGCTACCGAATCTTGACGCATAATTCAAATATTTGAATCTTCCACTTTTTCTCTTTCAATTAATTATAAAAATATGAATAGCTTTTAAGAAAATTGGAAATTCATTAAACTAAAAATCAATTTAACACATAAACCTTAAGGTCCATCCACCTATATTTATATCTTATTTATTTCATAACATTTTTTTGAAAATTGGAATTGAATTAATAAACAAAAATGAAGATACAATAGATTTGATCATAATTAACTATTACAAAGCAAAATGATTACATCATTATAAAATGACAAAGAAAAATATAAAAGACTATTTGATTCTCTATACCATAAGGATTTGTGTGCTGAGATGAATATCATGTCTTAGAGCAATTATATAGTTTCTAATCTTGTTGAATAACATCTAAAAAATAACCTCTTTGGTGGATGTGGAGTATCCAAAATTCCAGTTATTTCTCTCTTCCCAAATAGATACTATAATGTAAGTGAAAGCTACTTTGTAAATCCGTAGGTCTCCTAGATGCTTTAGCTACAGTAATGATTTCAAACTATAAGTTAGGTGGTTGGACCAACTGACATAGCTGGATTATGTGTTTCCAAATATACTGACTGAATCAAAATTGAAAGTATAAATGATCTATACTTTAAGCTGAGGATTTGCACAAACAATACCAATTGGTGAAGTAGGTATAGTGATCTATCCTGTCCGAGGTTGATAACCTATTATTGATTGCTAGCTAGGTAATGGTGGAGTTGTATGGTGAGTTATGCTTAAGCCATATTAGTTTGGACCAAGAAACATATTGGTTAGAGCTCCTGAATAAGTTCGAGCATGATGGATTAGTAAATGTTCCATATGATGTAAGCAACCATTTGATCTCATCATGTGAAGTGGAATCTAAAGCAACAGAAGAAAGAAATAAAACCACTATTGATGAATTGCCATTCAAAAGGTCCAAAGCATCTGCTACTTTGATTTTTGTATATAAAGAGATAGTAAAAAGCTAGAGTCCACAATTGAAGAGAAGGGACCAAAGGGAGTCCAAGGATCATAAAAGAAGGAGGTGGATTTACCATCATAGATTATGTGCTTGCAGTGACTCTTGACCTCTTTGAATTTAAACAAATTTTTAAAAAGAGTAGAAAAGTTGGAAGGTGTTCTAATATTCTACAAACTTTAGTCCTTGATGTAGTATGTGTGGATCAATTTTACCTATAAAGAGCTTTTATTGTAAATAACCTCCAGATTCTCTTAATGAGAAGAATTGAGTAAAGAAGTTTAACTGACAGGATGCCTAGTCGACCGCCTCTCTTAGGTAAACATACTCCTGAACATTTAACTTTAAAGCTTCCATTACCCTTAGCTTTCCATAAGAAGTTCTTCAATAGTTTCTTCACTTCCTTAATAACTGCATAGGAAAAAATGATGTCTGAGGCATGATAACAAGATGATGAAATCAACATAGAATTGATCAATTGACATTTACCTATAAAGGATAAGGCTTTAGAGCACCAAATTTCAATTATATTTTTAATTTTACTGAGGAGGGGCTTGAAATAAGTAAAGTTGGTTTTACGGAAGCGATAGGGACTCTAATATATATAACAGGTAGTTGGGTAATTTTGAAGCTTGTGATGTCAAAAAATCTTGTGGCTAAATAAGAAGCACTTGTTGATAGATAAAAGTTTTATTTTTCAGAGTTGATAGACAAACCAAATAAAGAGGAACATTTTACATACCTTAGTGACTGATTTAGTGTCAACTTTGGCGAAGTTAAAAATGTCATCGGCAAAATTGAGGCTAATCAGGTTGATTTTCTCACATTTTACATTAAATTTAAAGCTAAATTTCCTTGATGCAGTTCTTTTATATTATCTGATTAGAACTTCAAACACTAATGAAAATAGGTAAGGGGAAATAGGATCCCCTTTCCTAATACCCTTAGCAACTTAGATTGGGGGAGTAGCATGTCTATTCACCAAAATTTTGTATGAAACAGCTAAGATGCATTGGTGTATCTTTTTTTTTTTGGTAAAATGTAAATATGTTATACCAAAAATGGTTATGTACACGGTCTTGAGGGGCATACCCCGACCCAAAGTACAATCAAAATGAGGAGTCCCAAGCCTACAATAGATTCGGCCACAGCATCCATGAGAAAGAAAAATCCAACCATAAACCCAATACATTCCAAATGAGACTAGGCCAGTAAAATGACCCAAAAATAATTAGAAAAATCAAAATAACAACTTAAAGCAGTGATCTGCAACAATGGGAGTAAGCCAACAGTAGAAAGTCATGAGAGAAAATTTGAGCAGCCAGCGGTGAACAGTGTCACCGCCGGTGAACAATAAAATTGGAGGTGAATAGTAATGCCAGCAAAGAGCAATCATCAGAGAGGAACAGAGCAACCATGGCAGACAGTAACTCAGTAGCTGCCAACAACCAGTAACACCTGTATAGTAGCTATAGTCTGGAAAACGCATGCCAGGTGTAGTCAAAGTCAAAGCCAGCATTTAAGATAGCCATGCAGAAATTTCACGTGAACGGTGTCATGCAGGAGAAAATTTCCATGCATTAGCCGTAGAAATACTATAGGCGGGCATGCATGGTTCCACGTGAACAGGACCATGTATGAATAGTACCATGAAGAATGATGAATAGTGTTTATGGAACTCCAGTGGTGGTGTACCTGCAAAATGAACAAACATAAGAAAACAAAGCGGTCTTCAGCTCCCATAGGAAGGCAGAGACGCACGACCCTCGGATGTGTAGTCAACTAGCCTCCTTTATCAACTGAGATCAAGTTCCCGTCCACCGTCTAGCAGGGAACCCTTCAGCCCAGCAACATCATGCACCATTGGGAGCAGTAGGAGGAACCAGATGATCCACTATCCCGCTGCCATCTGCGCTACTTTAGTGTGCCCGTCCACTCTAGGCTATAGGAAGCTCCAGTGTCCACATACACAACTGCCAAGCTAGTCACCCCTGACATCTTCATTTATAAGCGACGGCCTCTGCCCCATACAAATTCAAATCCATACACCAGCAGTCAGTATATACCCCCTCATCTATTATAAAAGAGGAAATACAGTCAAAGTCAAAATCCTTCCAACTGAGTCCAATTCCATAACATCAAGAGGGACAGGTTTAGCATCGCCATAGCGCCCCATATCAGCTGAAAGATGTCCGAAAAAGCCCCAGGGCCAACACGCCAAAGGCCATTCCTTGCCTATCTATATGTCATCCAAGTAGAAAATCAAGGTCCACCCAGCCCCTATTCAAAACCACAACAGCAGAAACATTGTAGTCTGAAAAACCTGGATGCTCCTAATACAAGAAAAACATCACCAATACAACTCATAATTGTTCAGTCAAAAGTATTCCGCACATCAGAAGGAAATCAGTTCATGAGGATACAATCAGTACAAGACCTTATAGACTAAGGTTTTAATCTTGATAATGACATCAGTGCTCGTAAAAGAAGCAGAGTCGAACTGGACTACATTTCTAGTCTTCCAAATTATGTACACAGTGCAAATAATAGCCAATTTTGCTGCTTTGCTTCGTAAACGTGCTCCAGTATAACATAACCGAATCTTTTTAATGGCACTGGGTAAGGAGGTCATAGGCCAAGTCATGCCTAACCAATCCTGAATACCTTGCCAAACCTCTTTAGTGAAAAAACACGTGAAAAACAGGTGGTCCACAGATTCCCTATCAACCTGGCATAAAATACAAGTCTGATCAATATCCAGAAAGAGCAACCTATCTTTAGTAGGAATTCTATTATGAAGACTTAACCAAGCTATAAAGGAGAATTTAGGCGGGATGTACTGCTTCCAAATAAACGACATCCAAGGTTTCACCCTATGTCGGAACCGGATCAAGTCATAAATTTTCTGTGAAGAAAGAATCCTATTGAGACAAAGTTGCTGAAGTCCACCTATCACCTGATCACGGCCTCCTAATTTAAGTACTAATATATCACGAATCTGAGCTAGTTTTTTCGAAAGGCCAGAATCTCGATTGTTTGGCTGCCAGACCCACACATCCTCTCCTTTTAAATAAACCTCATGAACCAATGCATTGGTGTATCTTTGTTAACAAAGATGTAAAGAAATCTAAAAGCTCTTAGCATATTAAGAATGAAATTCCAATCCACTGAATTATAAGCCTTTTTGCACAATTTTTACTTGTGTTCCTCCTATTATAATGTTTAAAAAGTTCTTGTGCAATTGCAATGTTATCTCTAATGTGCATATTTGGGATGTAACTACATTGAGAGTTATCCACTAGACATAGGAGAACTCTTTTGAGGCTTCATGTTATTATCTTAGAGATAATATTGTATATGGATGAGTATCAAGAAATGGGTCGAATTTCATTAAGGGATTGGTGATCTTTCTTTTTAGGAATCAAGGTGATAAAAATTTTGTTGAGCTCTTTCAATGAGTCTTTATTACTAAAGAACTCTTAAACAACTGCTATAATAGTTTGCCTCATAATGCCCCAATTATCAAGAATAGAATATTAACGCCATCAGGACCAGGGCACAAGAGACTTAATTGTCAATTTAAGTTCAAATGGAATGACTGTGGATGATAAAAAATTAGCCTCACTTGAAGATATTTTATGATGAATAATTTCGTCAAGAAGTCTAATAGAAGAAGTGGCTAAAGATCTGGTTCATAGTAGCTGATTGAAGTGATTGATAGCTTTTAAAATAAAGTCCACTTGTGTGTGGATTTGAGTGCCATTAGACAACAAGGAGACAATTCAGTTAGTAGATTTCCTTAATTGGAAAACTCTATAAAAGAAAGTAGAATTCCTATCTCCTTCTGCTAGCTATAAATTCCTGGACCTTTGCTTCCACAAAGAATAATCAAACTCAACTACTTTTGTGTAATTATAAGAGGCTTAAAATTCAAAATATTAAAATAGGGGATTGTTTGGCTCCATATATAGGCCATTTTGTGCCTTATTAAGTGCTTTTTTTGGTAATGTTTGA
The DNA here is from genome assembly GCA_027575705.1 of Erythroxylum echinodendron. Lineage (NCBI taxonomy): Eukaryota > Viridiplantae > Streptophyta > Magnoliopsida > Malpighiales > Erythroxylaceae > Erythroxylum > Erythroxylum echinodendron. The sequence goes on from JANZXR010012948.1 coordinate 9,229, forward strand.
GAAGTGATGAATGTTGCCAATATTAGCTCCATAGAAGATTTTGATTTCAACTCTAATCCTGCAGAGTTTTTTGGCATATACATTTTCTTAAAACTCGTGATGATTGAGCTCATACCTTTCCTGACAACGTCTTTGAATCCTTCAATACTCAACAAGAAGTTATTTAGTCTGAAGGGGTGTCTAATTGGAGGTTTTAGTAAGTATGAGAAAATTAAAATATAAGAATGGTCAGATATACTCAGATTTTAAAAAAACAATAAGAATTAGGGAAAGATTGTGTCCATTTAGAATTAAACATGCCCCTATCCAACTTCTTACTCAAGAAGGTAGTGTCTTTAAGTTTGTTACTCCAAGTGAAATAATTTCCACCTCTTGGAAGGTCAGTGACATTAACAACATCGATGCAATTTTTTAAAGTCTTCACATAGAGGTCTGTTTGAATAATTCCTATTAGCTTTATTAATATGTCTAGTGGCATTGAAATCTAAGTAGGATCCATAGAGATATAATACTTTGATGGATATTCTTAAGTGTATTCCAATGAGAAATTCTATGATAAGCATTATTAAAATCATATATAATTTAAATATCAAGAAGGAGGTTTTTAGTGAGGATTTTCAAGATATATGATTTGATCACTAATGGATGAATTAAGAAGCTGAAGTAAATCAGAGTTGTAGAAAACAAAAATTCTCCTATTAATGTGAGTATTTGAATTAGAAATAGCCTTCCAAATGCTGGAGAATAAGGTATAGATGGCACAATGATTGTGATTCTATCTAGTTTCCAAAATACCAAGAAAATATATGTTATTCATAGTAAAAGAAACTTTGAATGGCTTGTCACTTACCATGGAATTCAACCCCTTGATGTTTTATAAAAAGAATATCATTTTTTCATAATAAAAGAACCAAGGTTCTTCTTTCTACTTGATTTTTTTCTAAGGTTAGTTGAAACCCTTCTTCAAGTGGGGAGGTAGGAGTGGGTTCAATGTAAGGTAACATAAACTCTAGAAATGTATCTATAGTAGTTGGGTTAGAAGCACAAAAGGATTTAATACAAGGAAATGAACATTCTACAGGTGAATCTATAGTAAGCAATTTTGAGTCACTCTTTAAATTGGGTTTGCAAGTTCTAATATCTGAAATTTTATTACAAGAGGGTGAAGTTTTACCGAGGTTCTCCTCAGAAGGTTCCATACTTAATGAATCATAAGGATTATTGGACATATATGATGAGGTTATGGTATCGATATTGGCAGTGTCAAATGCTTGGAGGCTCTCAAATTGGTTCTGATCGATAGTTTCTTGCATCAATTTTGAAAAGATGCCAATGATGAGTATTTTTCCTGTATGTTTTCAAACTTCTTTAGGTTTCATGTTAGCGAGTTTCCAATCATAGGTAACGTTGACTTTATGTTCAACTAGCTCTAAATTTTCATTGTACTTCATTAAAGGAATTTTCTTAAGTAAATTAGTGAGAGTGTCAACAGTTATGCATACTCTTATAAAATTGATTCTCTTTGTTTTTATAGTTTCTTGATCCAAGTACAAAGGTCTCCTGAAGAAGCTTGCAAGATGTATTAAACCTTTTGTATTCCAATATTTTAATGGTGTTTTATGGATGCATATCCATAATGGTATATTGGTTAATTTGATTTCATCAAAGCTGACTCTTGGTCTCAATGACTGAATGAGGAAAGGTCTGTTGAAAATGTGCCAAGGTCTAGCCTTAATCACATCAGTGACTAAAATAGTGGTATCAAATTTGAAGAAAAAGATGTCTTCTTTATTCAGAATGAATAAATCAAACCATATTATTTCTAGTTACTCCAAGCCTAAGTTTTCATAGTAGTAAAGGACACCTTTTTATCAAGGAAGAATCCTACCAATGTGGATTTCCACTTCTGGACTCCAATTTGAAGGATAGATATTGGAGGAGAAACTATAAGTCTGTTAGTTGAAGGGTTGGGGACAGTAGGATAATTTGACATCAAGGTTGAGGTTACTTACCAGTTGCACCCAAATGCGTTTGGTGTAAGCAGAAGAAGCATTTAAGAATTCAGGTTTGTTTTGAAAAGTAGGGGAGGATTTGAGATGTTTGAGGTGTTACGAAGGTGACTAGAGTGGAGGGTGTGAATGGAAGAAATAATTCAAACAAAAGGAGGGGCATGTTAAAACTGCAGGGTAAAAGCACTAACTGTTGGATAAATAAATAAGGAAGAAAGGAAATGGTTTATGATTTAAGACAAGTTTAAAGTTGAAAGAGTGATATATAGAAAGGAAAGAGCGGAAGATTAATAGGCTAAAAGGAAAGGGTTGGAGAGAAGAAGAAGCACTTGTAACTAACTACAAAGCTAATGAGTTTGTCATAAGAGGAAGCAAGAGCTGAAAGGCACCAAAATGCAGAGGCTAGAGAAAGAAAATAATCAAAGATTAGCAACTAGTAGCTGTTATCTCCATCTTTAGCTACTATTCATTCCATCTTCAAGCTCTGGAAGAATATCAATAAGAGAGAATATAAAATAAGAATATCGACTAGAAAATAAGAAAAAAATAAGACTAAGATATCATTGTCATGAGTCATGAATCTTGAATCTTTGATATTTCTTATTCAATCCTTGTCTATCTTTCAAGATTGACTTGTTCTTGATTAATAACCAACGTGGAATGGCTTTCAAATGACTTTTCCAACTATCTCCTAGCCAAAAAAGCACCTCTTTCTTTTCTTCATCCTTTCTTTAAATCTAAAGCCTTAATTTTTAATGAGTAAAACAACCCCAGTATAGGATTGTGTTTCTAACCATATTATGTTTAGCGTATTCTATAACTTTTTTAAAGATCTTAACATTGACACATGACCTATACAAAAACATGTAAGTATTGTGTTACTTGATCAATGTACCAATATGGGGATGTGTAGGGCTACAAAGGATAAGTAAAATTAACCATCTTAGAACATGTCCTTAATATGGTAGCATATAGGTGCTGTGTTCTTGGGTTCTTCTTCAATTCTTCTAGTTTTGTTCTAAATTGACCCAATTCTTCTTAAAATTAACTCCTTTTCCTTGAAAAGGTAGAAATAAGATATGAAACAAAAACACTTCTCATTTAAGTACCAAATCCTTCAATAGCATCCAAAACATAAGCAATAAGTTATAAAAATAATGCATGTCTATAATACAACAAACTCGTTCACATATAAGCAAAATAATTCTATCATTTAATCTTAAATAAGAAATAATTCAAAAACATATCAAGCAAAACAAATATGACAATAAAGATTTTTTTATCACTCAATCAAACATGAGGATCATTAAAATGCTAAATAACTAACTACTTATATTAATTTGCAAGTTGGCTCAACTCACCTTAACTTCTAAACAAATTCAAAACTCTTATTAATAAGACATGAATTTAAACAAAACAAGAGCATTAGAAGATTGTTTGAAAAGTCACCTAGTCTTTCTACGCAAGAGTGAACATTTTATTATAAATACCCTAGCTGACTCAACTAGGTCACTATCTCAAATGGCTATTAGTACCGCTCTTTAAATTCAACTTTTTATCATTATAAAGCCAACAAAGTGAATATGCTCATTTAATCAAATAAATTTTAGTTATAGTTTTTTTTTTATCTAGGATAATGAAAATGTTCAAAAGAAGTCAAAATTACTTAATGCATGTGCATTTAATATAAAGAATATCTTAATACTCATTAAGTATTCATTCTCTAAATTCATAAAGAAAATTAAATTCACTTATCCATCAATACTCATAACTAGTTATGCATACTTTTCAAATAATCAAAACAATCAAATTTGAAATGAATTGTTTGCATTTAATATGCTTTTAGTTTAGTCTTTTATAATGAATTATCTCCTTTGTAGCTTATGGTGGTATATTAATAAGCATAAAATATTATCAACTAATAATGCAGAGCTCTACCATTTATCTAGCTTGTAAGATCTCCATTATAATTGGTCTGGAAATGGCAACTATAGTCAAATTAAGGTCATCAATAGGCACTTTAAGCTCTGTTACTAGTCTCATAATGACTAAATTACTACTGATAATGTCAAAATTCACCCAATAGAGGCATTCGCAGATAATATGGATAAAAAAATCAAGGTATGTCCTCTTCCTTCAATATATACAGTATATTAAGAATAGATCCTTATAACTCACCACACTTATACTCTTCTTCTTCGTACAAAGAGAGTGTACTAAGAGCTTGTGCATATACCATATCATAGGGAATCAGAATCACGATGCCTTGAATTTTGTGCGATAATAAGGGTACAAAGTAGTTATAGACTGTTAGAAGCTTTTTAAGTTAGTGTCTGGCTAGTCCTAATCTAATAAGGTCCGATTAGGCATCTATGGTCCATGTAGTATAGCTTGATATAGAGCCTAAGCTGAATGTAGTTAAGGTTATAGTCCATACCTCCCAATCTAAACTTGAGGACAAAATTATCCTTTTATGGCACCTTAGTGTTGTTAATCTCCAAAATGAATATGAACTCTAGAAATAACTCCTGGTAGACTAGCTTTTAGATGTCGAAGAAGTCGTCATTTGTCAAATTATATAATTTGACATACTCCATTATCCAAATCTACCCCTCTCAAGATGTTCAAGTATACAAACCTTAGTTCCTTAAACTTTTGTGTGCTGAAAGATTGATACTGCTTCTTTTATGTCTCAATATCAAAATGGAGTAGTGAATGGTCTAGTTACTCGTGAGGCTTATATGGCACTTATGGCTTAGCTAATGCAGTTAGAGGTGGTTATGTTAGTGGTTATAGTGTTTATGGTTTCTCAGTGCATATGTCCTAGGAGTAATAACTTATGATGTAGAGGCAAAAGCATCTACTCTATCCTTCTTGTAAGGAAGTAGTACTATAGGTCTCTTTGGAGGTCAGTATGGTCCTATCCTTGCCATAATGTAAACTCATAAAAAAATGAAACATGAATGACTCAAACACTAACTTTTTTCATCACACATAGATAAGTGTAAAGTAATATAATATGAAACGAAATAATGTATCACTAAATGATATATCAATATAGCCTATAACATTCCTACGTTTGTTTTTCCATTATTTAGATAGAATGTAATCATAACTTAACATAGAAATTTCAACTCCTGGAAACTGACCTTGATCTAGAAACTATACTAACTAACCATACAATTTAAACACACTAAGGTAGCCAAATTAAATTTTATAAGTATCTTCGATCATAAATAACACATATGGTTTATAATTCCTCTAATTCATTTTTATAACACCCACAAATCATGTAAAATGGATATTTAATTAGTAATAAGGACAAAAAACAATTAGGAACTCTAATAATCTAAAGTACATTAAAATACTGAAATTAAGAGTGTGGGGAGGAAGATATTTGGATGAAACTAAAAATATGGTGAAAAAAAAGTGAAAATAAATATTTAGTTGTTGAGGGCCAAGGAGATTGGAAATTACTTTAAAAACTTAATAGGAATTTGAAAATTTAGAGAAACTATATGACTGAGGTGGATAGAAATAAAGAAACATAGCCTTAACATGCCTTCTATAAGGTGAAATGTGACCTTTACATGATACTATATAGAAGGTGTGTTAAGGACATACACGAACTTATATTGAATTATATGAGAACGTGTCTCAAGAATAAGAGCAATATAAGAATTACACTATTAAGTTCATAATAGAATACAAGGTTTGCATAATATGGACATGGTCTTATATTGTTTGAATTAAATGTACGAAAAAGTCTGGGTACGAACATGAGGTTGAAAAAAGGGTATGTAGGTACCGTGTTTAATGAAGGGACATTTTTTTCCTTTTAACTTGTAAACACAGCCTTAACACAAAGTTGTGTTCTAGTTACCTAGAGTATGTTTTAGAAAACAAGTTAGATAACCTATCGTGTAAAAGTATGTTGAAATTTTACACTTTTGTAATTTTTTGGTTCTTTCTTGCAGGTGAACATGGGTCTAGGATGGAGAGGAAGACTATAAGGTATTTTGGAATATAGCCATTACACGGGACCTTGTAAGAGACATGTTCAAGTATGTCACATTTTGTTTCTTTTGCTAAGTTAACATGGGGATAGTAACGGGGACGTGTAGTTCTCGTTTTGACTTAAAAACCTGAAAGATCAAAATACACTAACTCTGAACACTTATCATATAAGACCAACTAAGATTCAACATGGTAAGATCTAAAAACATAATAATAATACTAAGTAAAATGAATAACTAATAACTAAAACAACTAAAAACAATAAAGTCTAAAACATGAAAAATAAATAAGTATTAGGTTGCCTCCTAACCAATGTTATGAATACTGTACCAGTATTAATACTATATTTGGTTTTGAAATGGTACTGTACGATTTTGGGTAAATTTTTTAAATTTATAAAGTAGTACTTGAATTTTTAAAAAATTACAAAATAATCCCTTAATCTACTGACTGTATAATGTATAATTTTGCATCAATCTAGTCTAAAAAAACATAATAATAGAAATTTAAAATAACAAAAATCTATTTATTTTTATTAATATTACTTTTTACATATTTCACATATAAAGAATAACTACAATTAATATAAAAAGGATTGTTTAATCATCATACAATTATAAAAGTAATGACAATAGAAAGTACTTAAAATGTTACAATTTTATCATATAATAAATAATAATTAAATCAAAACATCAAATAAAAAGAATAATAAATATTCATGACTCTCTAACAATTACTGTAACACCCCATGACACCACCTAAATGTAACACCCCATCATCGTAGGGTACGCACCGGGACGCTCGTAGGTCATTCCGATACATATCCTATGATAAGGGAGCGCTACGTGCAATCACTACAATACTCC
>JANZXR010012959.1:0-16118 GCA_027575705.1 Erythroxylum echinodendron
AAAAAATTTATTTAAAATTTTTATTTAATGTGTAATTATTATTAGTAATAATATATTAACTTTATTTTAAAAATAAAAATAAAAATTATAATAAAAGTTAAACTAATTAACAAATTTAAAAATATTTGAAAAAAGGGTGATGGGGAAGGAAGACGCTAGAGAGTTTAAAATTTTAAAATTTTTTGATTTTTTGAAAATTAAATTTTAAAAATTTTGTAACTTACTCCTTATATTTTTTAATTTTTGGGTACTGGCCCGTATTGAGCCGGTATTATAAATATAGGCTGGTATTGGCCGATATCGACTAGTATTTAAATCTGGTACTAAAGGAGTCAGTACCGCTCTGTTTTTTGGCTGATACAAGCCAATATGGAATGGTGCCTACCAACATTATAAATTCCGTACCGTATCAGCCGAAAAACGATACTGAAATATTGATTATTTAAAAATTTTTCCAACTGATATTTAAGCCGGGTACTAAAATTAATATTTTGGTACTGTTTTTCGGCCGGTACAGTACGGAATTCATAATATTGGTGGGCATCGTTCCGTATCGGCCTGTACCAACCAGAAAATGGAATGATACTGACTCCTTTAGTATCAGGTTTAAATATCGGTCGGTATCAGCCGGTACCGACCTGTACTATAATACCGACAAGTACGGAAAATTTTGAAACATATAGGGACTTTTTTATAAAATTTTCAAAATTTTTAAAAAATACTCTCCCTCCTCTCTCCCTCCCTCCCCCTTCTTTTTTCAAAGTTTTTATAATTAATTATTTAACTAAACTTTTATTGTGATTTTTTAGTTTTAAATTTTAAAATAAAATAAATATTTTTATTACTAATAATAATTATACATTAAACTAAAGTTAAAAATAAATTATTTTATTTAAATTTATTTTGATCTTTTATATAATATTTATTAATAAAGTATTAATAAAAATATTTTATTTTCTAAAATAAATAATTTAAGGATTACTATTTATAAACTTATATTTATTTTATATATTTTAAATTATTAAATCAAAATTTATTTAAAATTTATATTTTTAAATATTTTAAATTTAATTAAATTTATTAATAATTATTAAATTAATTTTATAAATTAAATTAAATTATAAATGAAATTAAGATATTTATAATTTTAGTAATAATTAATTTAATTAATTAAATATATAATATATTTAATTGATACTAAATTAAAAATATATGTTTTTGTTTCATGTTTCAATTCTACTTAGTTGTTTCCTTATCACGAACTCTTGTTATAAATTATAATAATTTGAGAGTTAAGGATATTTATTATTCTTCTTATTGGATATTTTGATGTAATTATTATTTATTATATAATAAAAATTGAAATTGTAATATTTTAAATACTTTTTATTGATCTTAATTTTATATTTCTATGATAATGATTGTCTTTTTTATATAAATTGTGGTTATTATTTATATGTGAAATATCTGAAAACTATTGTTATTTCATATTAATTGTGATTATTATTTACTATTTTAATTTTTGGAGATAGGGTTAAAAATATACTGTATAACAGTACAATATGACAATGGACTATTTTGCAATTTTTTTAAAATTCAATACTATTTTATAAATTTAAAAAATTACCCGAAACGATATCATATATTGACCAATATTAATACAGTACCGTACTAAAAGCTAATTCGATAATAAATTTGATTCGATATTCGTAACATTGCTTTCGGGTGTTAATTGAATTTAATAACCAGCGGTGATACATGCAGTCCCGATTCTAAGTAGCGGCAAGTAGGATACTTGCCCTGAGCCTACTCTTATTAGAGGCCCTTCTTAATTTCATTTTAGCATTTTATCTTTCCATAATTTCATTCATTTCAAGGTTATTAAATGGTCTTCGGAGAAATACACAAGATTTCTGGCATCTCTTTGCCTCTTATCGTGGGGCTACTCTCAAAATCATTTCAAGATTTTTGGCATCTTTTTCTCCCTATTTTTTCTTTTTCTATGAGGTGTTTTAAGTGAGTTCTAATTATGAGAAGATACCTTTAAGTCATTCACACCTAAACTAATTCTCATTCAAACTGGGTAAGTTTTTTACGGAAGATAAAGTTCTGACTTCAAATTTTAAATGGCTACATTTATGAAAGGAATTTAAATCTGCAATCTCACTTAAGTCATGAAAGGCCTTTATCAACTCACCAGTGCCATGGGGTTTTCTTATCACGCCACTTAGGTGGTAAGCTAAAACTTGGGGCCACTTTGCTGGCAAGCTAAACTTTTCAGCTTCAGTTTTTAACGTTAAATCTCAAAGTTAACGTTAACTTCTTGTGTTTATAAATTCCTTTTAGGCATTTGGGTATATTTTTTATACTCAATTTTTATTTCTATCAAAATATAAATTTAAAATACTCAACTAAAAAATTAGCAACAAATTTTTTTCATAATTTTAAGTTTTAAGTGATAATTTAAAAGTAGATTCTATGATTTTTAATGTATTTTTAACTTATTAAATATTTGAATATCTGAGTAATAATCCACCGCAACACTTATGGTTTATCTACTTGCAACCCTTTTTCTTTTAGTGCAATAAATCCCAAAATTTTGTATATATAAAATTGATGTCTATTTAATTTACATTTTAGCACTCTCTAGGTCCTTAAATAAATTGCACTAAAAGAATAATCCACTCCGAAAATATATAATTAAATACATTAGTTCTTGACTTTGTTATTTTAGTTATTGTATTCTAAAAAATATTATTTATTTGTATATTATTATTTAAGTGCCACAAAAATTATTCTTTTTATTTTATTTATATTTATTTAAACAACATAATATTAAATTTACTTAAAATTTTAATAAAATGTAATAAAATTATTTGATAATTAAATAATAACATAAATAGTTGATATGATATATTACATTTACCATTATGTTAATAATACCATAAATAGTTGATATGATATAATACATTTACCATTTTGTTAATTCCCACAAAATAAAATTTTTATTACTTAAAATTTAATTAAAAATAAAAACTATTTGATAATTAAATAATATCATAAATAGTTGATACGATATACTTCATTTACCATTATGTTATTTCCTATAAAAGAAATTTTTTATTAAAAAATCACTAACGTTAATTAAATTCAAAAACTAATGAAACTATTTGATTTAATAATTTATACCTTTATTTAGTTACCTGACAAAACAGTGTTCAATCATTTCCACACTTTTAGAATAGGATAATATTTGGCTTGGTAAACTTAGAATAGTTAATAACTTAGAAAATAATTTACTAGATTTTCTTCGAAGTATGATAATTTCTTGTATTTTTAGAAATTAATGTCTCTCTATAATAAAAATTTACTCTTTGTTTTTTAATTTTAATATAAAATATTAAATTTTGCTCTTTATTTTTTTCCTTTCTGTCACAGATATAATACCATTGATATATCTTTGTGATATATTGTCAAGCTATTGATGTTCGATCTGCTGTGCTTGTATACTTCTTCTAGTTCTATACAGGTGCTTTTGTTCTTTTTTTAGTCCAATTGTATTATAATTGGTTTATATTATGTTTCCTAAAAAGCTTTTATTTGGAAGTGAAAAAAAGGAAAAAAAAGAAAATAAGTAGAACAGTTAATAGAATCCCAAAAAGGAGCAATTAACAAATTTATTAAAAGAGGAAGTTCTTCCAGTGTTTTTGTTAATGCAATTCTCTTAGTATTTTGCAGTCTAATATTGTTGTTCGATTGTTGTTATTGCTATTTTGTTATTACTGCTACTATTTTTAGTAATTTTATTATTACTAACATTCGCAAGATATTATTAGCTAATGTTATGATCATTTAATATTTGGTTGAGTATGTGGACTTACAAATTGAGTCACTTATGTATGGATATTAAATTTTAATAATAAAAATATGCTTTTAAAGTTTATATTTTTATATATTGTTGATTTATTGGAGCCTTTTTTTTTTTTACTTCATCTAGGGCCTATAAAACATTAGGAACATACATGAAAACATGTAAATTGTCTCATATTTATTTCTTCTTCTATTTCCCCATTTAAAAAAGCATCCTTTGCATTCATCTAAAATAATTCAAGATCTAAACTGGCTACGATGGTCAAGATTAGATTAATCAAAGCAAAACTCATAACTGGTGAAAATGTTTCTTGATAATCAATTCTTCTTATTATGTATATCCTTTAACTATAAGGCATGCCTTGTATCTTTCAATATTGTCATAATATTTTTTTTTTCAAAAACCCATTTGTTCCCAATGAATTTTTGCCCATTAAAAAAATGAATCAAACCTTATACTTGATTGAAACTTAAAGAAGTCGTTTCCTCCTTCACTGCTTTCATTAATTCTTCTTTAGTAAAACCATTAAAAGTCTCATTTACATTTGGTTCACACTCTTCTTTGGGACAATTATATGATTTTTCCTTTTTTTAAATAACATCAATGAATCATTTTATAAATACTTTTACATAAAAGAGATTTATCATATAAAAATTCATTAATATCTTGATTACTCCCACTTAGTTTGTAATATGAATTAATCTTGAGTTAGTTCTTCATTTTCTATATTGCTCTTACTCAAATAAAGTCCATTTTCATAATTTTATGTAATATAATTATTTTTATTAAGAGTCTTACATAAAAGTAGGTCATTTCCTATTTCACTCTACTTTGGAAAGTTATTTATCTAAAATTGTGACATCTACTCATTCAAATTTAGTTACACCTTCATTATCTTATTCATTTGTAAACATGTATCCTTTTAAGTATTTAGAATACTAATAAAGATTCCTTTTTCTTCCATTTTAATCTTAGTTTCCCATATTTATAAGAGAGATCAAGAACTTAGGTAGCAGACCCCATGGTATTATAATTGGTCATATTAGGTTTTCTCCTTGTTTATACCTTAGAATATTTATAACTAACTTTATAAACACTCGATTAAGTACATAAGTGACTATAAATAATACTTCACCTAAATAGGTGATTAGTAAATTTACTTGTGTCATTATGGACTTAATTATTTATGAAAACATCTATTTCATCTTTCTCCATCTCCATTTTGTAGTTGGTTCGAAAAATAGTCAATTGTCCCTTTATTCCTTTTTTATCACATAACATTTTGAACTTATCAGAAAACTACTCTTGTCATTTTTAATACTTTTATTCTCTTATAATTGATAATGTACCGAATATATATACTTTATGAAAAATTTAAGGTTTCTAATTTGTGAAAAATTAAGTAGACTTGACTATACTGAACATATCAACTATAAAATTGATGAAATATGCAATTTCTCAGCTTGCCCTTATATTCATTCAACCACATATGTCTTAATGAATCAATTTCAAGAGACTAGAAGCGTGTTCCCTTTTTAAATGGTTTTCTTTCTTTTTAACCAACTAAACAATTTTCACAAATAGATAGATTTACTTGATTAAAAGGCTTTCTTTAGCTAATTGGCTTATTTCATTTAACTAATGTGACAAAATCTAGTATGCTATAAAATTGTATCATAATTCAAATTGCTAGATGATGTAAACAAGGAATAACTATTATTATTACTTTGATAAACAACTAGTATAATAAAAACCATCCAACATAAAGCTGTGACCATAAATAATGGTTCCAAGATATAAATCCATTTCATTAATGTAGAAGTATACATCAAATCAAAATTTATTTAAAAATGACACAAAAATAAGATTTTGTAAAATTTTGGAGCAAAAAATGTTTCATATAAGATTAGGAATTAAACATAATGCGTGCCTAACTTATATATGTCAATCCTTTATATAGCAACTCCCAAGTTGTTAACTATAAAAATCTATCATGTTCCATATCAAACTCTTTAAAGACATTCCTATTCTTCACCACATGATTGGTTGCTTCTAAGATTTACAATCCATTAAGGATGATATTTGGTTTGAAAAATAGAATAAGAGATACATATAACAAATTTCTATACTCTAAGTTTCTATCTTTTTAGGCTTATAATAATTGTGAGCGAAATGACCTTATTGCTATATTTGTAGCACTTCATTCTTTTTATGTTTGTCATCTTGAAAGGATCATTTCCTTTTTCATATTGGTTCCACTTGGCCTACTTAGAGTCTTAACATTGTTGATATTTTTCTTAACTTTTTTTCACATTGGACTACCATGATGCTTGTGCTTCTTATTCATAGTTTCACGTGAACTAGAAATAATTGCTTGTACCTTATAGGATAGGTCATCTTTGAAGCTTCAAAATATTTTTCTTTTAGTAAAAGATACCTTATAGCATCCTCCATCATCTCAATATTCTTATTATGAGTCAACTTTTTTTTTTATTCCTCCAACTTTGAAGTAGAAAACATGTAACTGCTTGTACTTGTTGAACATCATATAAATTATGACCAATATCTCACATCTCACTTATCATATTTAACATATAAGTTAAATATTTTTCTATTGTATCATTTCTTATACATGTCAAACTTGATAATGAATGATCTCACTTAAGTCATTGAGTTACCTCTAAAATAAGTAGTCAAACAATCCCATATGTCCTTATCAATCTCTTACTTTCTAAACTCATGAATAATATCATTATCAATGCTACTCAGCAACATAATGTGAGCTAATGAATTATTCTTTTTCCATATCTTATATACATCATAATCCCTTTTATGTTGGGTCGTATTACTCTCCTTATAAGTATTCATAACTATAATTTGTGATTCTAGAGCCTTTTGCTTTTCTAGCATATATTATATTTTCATACTCTAAATTCCATAATTGTCATAATTCATCTAAACCAATATTTGTTGAGCTCAATAACAATATTCTTTGATGTTGTAGCCATTTTTTAAATACTAAGTTTTTACATCAAAAAAGAAAATAGTATATATTCATGTTAATGTCATATTGCGCATATATAGATTGAATAACCAAATTTTAATTGCTTATGAAATTGAAAGATCAACACAGTTTTTAGTTATCATTTATATAATAATTGAATAACAATTATAATACATAAGTTTAATTTGTATTTATAACATTTATAACATAAATAATGAGATAAGTAAAGAATGAGTACAATAACACAATTTATATAATTCATTACAACATATTTAGTTTGAAACAAATAATTATAATATTAAAATTGGCTTATATGCCAATTGCACCAATCCCACATTGGTGGGAGATGGCATGGGGGTGGCTTGGTTAGGCCTATATAAAACAAGGCCCTCTTTGTTATTTGTCGAACTTTGGAAAATTCTCTTCCTCCCCTTCAATTTGTAGGATCTCTCAAAGAAAACCTCATAGTTCAAGGATTTTTCATATAAGCTCCTGAAGTTTGCAATAATTGAATTTTTCCCTTTATTTTTGGGCGTTTGTAAGTAATACCTTATTGTTTGGGTAATTACAGTATTGGCCTAACTATTTGGGTATTTGCAATTTAACCCTATAGTTTTGTAATTTGTATTGTGGCCCAAAAATTTTGTAATTTCTCTTTGAAGATAGTGGATTTGTTCCAACGGCATCGGAAGATGTAGGTAAATTTGGTGTATTTTTTACTTTTGCATATTGTGATGGATGATTGGTTAGTTGGTTGCCTCAATAAGATATTATGTCTTATTACTAGCATGAGTTGATAATTATTGTTTTAAAGCTTTCGGCGTAATAAGTGGTATCAGAGCTCAGGTTTAAGACAATAAGTGACTATTGTTTGTTGAGCACTTACTACTATTCTGGGTTGTGATTTTTGAATTGCTAGTTGGTGGATATAATTATTTGGTGGAGCTTGGTTATTTATAATTTTGTTTATCGAGCTTATTTGTGTGAGGTAGCTATGGCATCATCATCATTAACATCGATGAAGACAGTTATAATGTCCAATGCAAAAATAGATGTGGAAAAATTTGATGGCCAGAATAATTTCGGCTTATGGCAGAGTGAGGTGTTGGACGGATTGTGTCAGCAAGACTTGGATATGGTTCTAGAAGAAACAAAGCCAGAGGATATCAATGAGAGAGACTAGAACATGCTTAATATAAAAACTTATAGGTTGGTTCGTTCTTATCTGTGTAGAGAGCAAAAGTATCCGTTTATCTAAGAGAAGTTAGCCAGTGTATTATGGAAGGCCCTTGAGTACAAATATATAAAGAAAAGCAATGAGAATCAGTTGTATCTACTAAAGAGATTCTTTCATCAATAGAGACCAGGTACGAGTATCGATTCTTATATTGATGAGTTTAATAAGTTAATTTTCGATTTATTAAACTTAGAGGAAACCTTCAAGGATGAAATAAAGGCTATGTTCTTAATTGATTCTCTTCCGGATGAATTAGATCATTTATGTATTACTCTCATCCATGGGAAAGATAAACTATCATTTGAAGAAGTTTGTTCTTCTCTAACAAACTATGAAATCTATAGAAAAGATCAGAAAGAACATAAAGATGAGTCAGTAGAAGCATTGACAATGAAAGGGCATAGTTAGAGTATGAAACAAGTAAAAAGGGGGAAAATCTAAGTCAAGGGGTAGAGTAGGAAAGATGAATGTGTCTTTGATCGGGAGAAAGGGCATTAGAAGAAAGATTGTCCAAAGTTGAAAAAGAAAGAAATGTCTGTTTCTAATGCATGTGTTGGCGAGAACATTAGTGATGACAGTATGTCAGATTTTTATTTAAGTAGTCATTCATCCATTTCTGGTTCTGACGAATGGATTATAGATTGGGGTTGTACTTATCATATATGTCCACATCTGGAGTGGTTCTTTAATTATGAAGAGTATAATGGTGGAGTTGTGTATATGGGCAATAATGATAGTTGCAGACTACTGGGATAGGTTCAATTCGGTTGAGAAATGTTGATGGATCAACTAAAGTTCTGACAGATATTAAGTATATACTAAAGTTGAAGAAGAGTCTCATCTCATTGGGAGCCTTAGAGTCTAAAGGCTGTACTGTATCTATACGAGACGTAATTCTGAGGGTCACTTCAGGCGCTCTTGTAATTTTAAAAGGCACTAGGAGGAATAACTTAAATTACTATAATGGTAAGACAATCATTGGATCAGCGGCCATGGTTTCTAATAATGATGCAAATTCATAGATCACCAGATTCGGGCATATGCGATTGGGGCATTTAGGTGAGACAACCTTATTTATTTTGGCAAAAAGAGGCTTATTGAAAGGTGGAAAGACCTACAAGCTAGATTTTTATGAACATTGATTTTTGGGAAAATAAAAGAGAGTGAATTTTGGCACGATTATTCATAATACAAATGATATTCTTGATTATGTTCACTCAGATGTGTGGGGACCTTCTTAGATTGCATCTATAGGAGGTATGAGCTGCTATGTTACTTTTAATGATTTTTCCAAAAAAACTTCTATGTATGTTTTGAAATCTAAAGATGATGTACTTAATGCTTTCTTTAAATGGAAAAAAATGGTTGAGACACAAAATGGCAGGAAGATCAAATATCTCATAGCAGATAATGGTAGTGAGTATTACAATGATCAGTTTTTAAAGTTATGTCAAGATGAAGGTATTGCACATCATTTTACTGTAAGAGGTATACCATAGCAGAATGGGGTGGCAGAACGCATGAACCAAACATTGTTGGAAAAAGTTCAATGTATGTTGTCTAATGTAGGATTGGGAAAGAAGTTTTGGGTTAAGGCTGTGATTTATGCATATCATCTCATTAATCGCCTACCATCAGCTACTATTGGTGATAGAACTCCATTAGAGGTTTGGTCTGGATAGCTTGTTTTTTATTATGATTCTTTATATGTATTTGGTTCTACTGCATATTATCATGTGAGAGAATCAAAGCTAGATTCCAGAGCTAAGAAAGCAATTTTCTTGGGATTTTCTTCAGGAGTGAAAGGATATCGTCTTTGGTGTTCGAGTTCGAGGAAGATTTTATTCAGTAGAGATGTAACATTTGATGAGTCTTCTATGTTGAATAAATCAGAAAACCAGACAATAGTGAATAGTACTTTGCAACAGGTGGAGAGTACTTAGTAGCAGGTGGAGTTGGAAACAACTACATTGAACCTGGTTAGATCTGTAGAAACAGATAATGGTACTCCTTTAATAACGAAGGATTTAGGAGATAACGAAGAAGGTTCTACTCAGGAACCTCAACAGCAACAAGAATCCACAATAAATAGGCCAAGAAGTGAGATTTGGAGACCTGCTTGATTTGTTGATATGGTGGCTTATGCACTTCCTGTTGGAGATGATGATATTCCTTCCAATTATAGAGAGGCATCAAAGATTCTGAAGTTGTTCAGTGGAAGATAGCTATGGAAGAAGAGATGCAGTCTCTTCAAAGAATGAAACTTGGGAGCTAGATCAACTACCAAAGGGGCAAGAAGGCAATTGGATGCAAATAGGTATATATAAAGAAGGATGGATTTCCTGACAAAAAGGATGTACCCTACAAGGCAAGGTTAGCAGCTAAAGGCTATGCAAGGAAATCTCAGCCAGAGGGATTCAAAGTTTCTGGTAAGGAAAAATTAGTTTGCAAACTGAAAAGATCGTTTTATGGTTTGAAACAATCACCAAGGTAGTGGTATAAGTGGTTTGATCAGTTTATGATGGGATAAAGGTACACAAGAAGCAAATTTGACCATTGTGTGTATTTTCAGAGGCTACATGATGGTTCTTTCATTTATCTACTCTTATATGTCAATGATATGTTGATAGCTTCAATGAATGTTGAAGAAATTGAAAAATTGAAGACTTAATTGAACCAAGAGTTTGAGATGAAAGATTTAGGTGAAGCTAGAAAGATACTAGACATGGAGATTAGCGGAGATAGAGAAAGAGGCAAAATTTTCTTAACTTAGAAGCAATATCTGAAGAAGGTATTACAATGTTTTGGCATTTCAGAAGAGTCAAAATCTGTAAGTACCCCACTTGCTGCTCATATGAAGATTGGTGCATCTTTGTATCTTAGTTCAGATGAGGAACGAGATTATATTTCTTAAGTTCCATATGCTAATGTAGTTGGTAGCCTGATGTGTGCTATGGTGTGTACGAGACCCGACATTTCACATGCAGTTGGAATAGTGAGCAGATATATGCATGATCCTGGTAAAGGACATTGGCAGGCTAAGAAATAGATTCTGCGGTATTTACTGAAGACCGTAGATGTTGGCTTAGTCTTTGAGAGAGATGATACATGTGATCAATGTGCTATTGGTTATGTTGATTTTGATTATGCTGGTGATTTGGATAAACGTCGGTCAACAACCTGCTATGTGTTTCTCTTACTAGAGCACCTGCGAGTTGGAAGTCTACTTTACAGTTCACAATTGCTTTGTCTACTACAGAGGCAGAGTACATGGCAATTATAGAGGCTGTGAAGGAAGCTATTTGGTTACAGGGACTGCTAGATGAGTTAGGAATTGGTCAGAAGAAAATTCCTATATTTTATGACAGTCAGAGTGCTATTCATTTAGCGAAGAATCAAGTGTACCATGTGCGAATAAAGCATATTGATGTTCAGTATCATTTTGTGCAGAAGATTATTAGTGAAGGAAGAATCTTACTTCAGAAGATTGGGACTGCCGAGAATCCCGCAGATATGTTGATTAAGGTTGTGACATCAATTAAGTTTAGTCATTGTTTGGACTTAATCAATATAGTTCAAGTTTGATAGCATATATTAATCAATATAGTTCAAGTTTGATAGCATATATAGTGTCCTAAGGTTCTAACCCTAATCATGGGATAACGAGATGTTACAGGTACAATTTCAGAATTGATTTATAATTTATAAATCTTTTAAATTCTAATTTAGAAAATGTTATTTGAATTATAATTATTGAAATATAATATTATGAGCATATTTTGAATTAAAATATTCCTAATAATAATGTAAATCTAGCTTTATTCTAGAGATAGAATAAAGGTTATTTAGTTTATGAGTTACGTTATTTTAAAAACAGAAGATGTTTTTCTACCGATGTCAAACAATCTATTTAATATTATGCATATAAAAAAGGTAGGATTGAAAAGCTAACATCACTAAATTTAGTAATAATTACTTAGAAATTTTGTTTATTTTTAAGAAGACTTGCAAAAACCTTTCTTGATTTACTATCTGTTTTCTTGCTACCTTAATAAGTTTTGACATAAGAATTTGAATGACAATTTAAAGATTCTAACCATCCAACTCTTATGGCATATACAGTCATATTTTCACTCCATCAAATATTGTCATTAATATACGTAGAGCGTGTTTTGAAGACCCGAAGTTACAGTGAAATATTTTATTTTCCTCCATTTAAATCAATAATTTAATTTTTACCATAATATGTTAAGATTATTTCCTTTTTATAAGCCTATATAAATTATCTCATTCAAAGAATGCAATCTCTGACCTTTTTAAATTTAACATGTAATTATAAATGTTAATTATATTGCATCTTTTTCTGATTTGATTTCTTTTTAATTTTTATCACTTACTTTTGCACTATTATTTAGTTATTATACAACCTTATTTTTCATAATAGTTTTGGTTCATTTATAAATTTAAAATAGCATAATATTAAAATTATTAAATTTCATAATTACTTCTTTTTTATAAAGATAAAAATTTGTAAAAAAATTGAGTGATAATTTGATAATAATATAAAAGTAAGTAATAATTGAAATAAAAAATTAAATCACTGGTATTTTAATTTATATAATCCTAATTACAATTATAATTCTACAGTTTTTTATGATAAACCTAAGGATTAATTACTAAAAAAATCTCAAACTTTACACAATTTTGTAATTATAACTCAAAGTTTAAAAAGTAGCAATAAAAATACCTAAACTTTCAATTTTTTTTTGCAAAAATAGTCCGAAGATAATCTCTCTGTTAACATTACTAACATGGCTACATATAGGATGTCATGTTTCGTGTGAAAGGATCCATATTAAATTTTGATAAATTAATATTAAATAAAAGTAAATAACAAAAGATACTAACCTATCCTTCTCCCCTCCTCTGCCACCTCAAAACATTCCTCTTTCTACCATCGAATACCATCCTCTCTACCACATTATTTTATGACATGTGGCTACCCATAAGAAACAAAAATCATATTCCTTAAAATAATGTTCTGTCTTTGTTGTGAGAAAGAAAAGGTGCTGTCTTACTTAATGTTATCTTGTACGTTGATGATCTTGTCATAGTTGGAAATGACTCACATGTAATTCAGCAATTTAACAATTATTTGCATCAACATTTTTACATGAAAGATTTAGGTGCACCAAATTACTTTCTAGGAATCGAAGTAGCCAGTGGATTAAAAGGCTTATTTTTATGTTAGCGACACTATGCTTTAGACGTACTTGCAGAAAGTGGTTTACTAGGGGCTAAGCTTGTTCACTTTCCCGTGGAACAGAATCACAAGGTTTCATTAGCTATTGGGGAATAGATGAAGAACCCTGAACTATATAGGCATCTAGTGGGAAGACTAATATATTTGACTACAACACATCTGGAGCTTTGCTACTCAGTGCACGTGCTAGCGCAGTTCATGCAGGTGCCGCTTTTGGCATAATATTAAGCATCAATGAGAGTTTTAAGATATTTGAAGTTGAATCTAGGTTAGGGTATTTTGTTACACCATAATAGTGATCTCCAACTTTATGCGTATTGTGACTCAGACTAGGCCATTTGCCCCTTAAGTAGACGATTATTCATAGGCTATTTTGTCATGCTTGGCCAATTCCCTATATCTTGGAAGACAAAGAAACAACACACCATGTCAAGGCCATTTGCTAAAGCTGAATATTGATCTATGGCAACCACAACATATGAGCTTACTTGCTTACAGCCTAGCGGTTATTTTGTGATAATAAAACGGCCTTGCATATTGCCACCAATCCTGTTTTTTATAAGAGAACAAAGCCCGATTATTAACTGGCAGACATTTTTACAAAGTACTTGGCAAATGATAATTTGATTTTTTCATCCGCAAGTTGAGTATTTTGAATCTTCATGCACCAACTTGAAGGGGAGTATTGGGAATATATGAATATATCATATATGTAAAATATGAAAATATGAATATGTATATATTTATGTAATCTTGTATAGTAAGTTAGGTTGATGTGTCTTGCGTCTTGTGTGTGTATATATATATAAAGTATGGCAATTCATTCATAAAATCTTTATTTTCCTGAAGATTAGTTCAGCTGATATGAAGTCACCCAAACAGGAGTAGAGTGTGTCAAGAACATTATAAACATATGTTTATGAAGAAAACCTAAAAACTATGGCATGGAGTTGCTCCCCAGTATCAAAAAGCATTATTTTGGTGCAGGCACTTAAGAGTTAAGACGCTTGAAAACACATAGGGAGTAGGGAGAATTCTTGATGCATGCATTTGGTAGAAAAGTTGAATAGCTTTTTCTTCAAATCCATTAAGTGAAAAACGAGAGATCATAGCCACCTAAGAAACGCTATCTTTCAAACTTAACTCATTGAAAACCTTTCTAGCAAATTGATGAAACCTTTTTTGGCATACGAGTCAATCAATGGGTTATAGAAAATCAGATTAATGGAAAAACTTTGACGAATGATCCTAGCATGAACCTACTCAACAAAGGACGGACAAGACATCACTGTGATGACTAGAAGCCCTTAAAACACTGGCTACTATGAATTCATTGGAATTTACATTTTCGGCCGGCATTTTCAAAAATAGTTTCATCATTTTAATTTTCAATTTCTTTGGCAGCAAACCAGATAATATCTTATTCCAAAGAAGCATACATTTTTTAGGCATATCCTCGAAAACTTTAATTGTACTATAAAAATCACCCTTAACAAAAAAACATATTGATTAGTTTAGGGTTTTGGAGGTAGAAAGGGGAGTGTTTGATAGAATTTTGTTAATATTTTATGGACTAGCATAATAAACATAATTTTGTACAAATCCCGATTAATTTGATGTCAAGATAATTGGGCTTGTTAATTCTCTCTTTAACGTGTCATTGGGCCTGTTTTTATGGCTTGCTATGATGCGTAGGCTTGGCCCATGTTTTGTAATGCGCAGGAGGCCCTACTGCTAGCCGACCTTAAATACAGTCATCCTATTGAGAACTGTATGTGCTTTTTCTGATTAGGGTTTAGAATAGCAGTAGAAAATCCTCTGCGTCTCTGTCACGTCGCTTCACAGAAAGCAACGATGGATTCAATTGTTCCACAATTTCTAGGTATTTATCTATACTATTATTGAATATAGCATGTTGCAATCTTAGGGTTAATTAATTGTGTTGATTAATCATAAGATTAATCTGTAATTTCATGTCTAATTTCCTTCAATTGGTGTCAGAACTTGTTAACCCTAATTGTGACGCTACTTTTGAGTAATTTTCGAGATTAGATAATGAATTTTTGTTGGGGTTTTTCGGTTTTATTAAGTTCTTTTTGAAAAATTGTTTTTTGTTGTTGATTTGCTCGGTTTGGTGTCAAAGAATATGTTAGGTTTGTTAAATTTGCTGTTGTCTTACTTAAACCTCACGAACTTGAAGAACCGAACCATAACGAACCACAACCGTTTTTTTTCGAATTTTTCCGATCCTCTTTAGAAGC
The DNA here is from genome assembly GCA_027575705.1 of Erythroxylum echinodendron. Taxonomy (NCBI): domain Eukaryota; kingdom Viridiplantae; phylum Streptophyta; class Magnoliopsida; order Malpighiales; family Erythroxylaceae; genus Erythroxylum; species Erythroxylum echinodendron. The sequence continues at coordinate 15,637 of JANZXR010012959.1, forward strand.
TTTTTTCATTAAATAGATTGAGGGCTTTGATATATTGTTAAATTTTGAATCTATTGACACCAAATTTGTTGAAAACAGATCAAAATTGACAAAGTTATCGAGTTTTTTTCGAACCGGGTCGCGAACAGGGTCGGGCGACCCGAATACTAGTTAGCCGGGCGAGGAAGACGCAGCCTGACCCGGCTGATCGTTCCCCACGCGTTGCGGTGGCACGTGGATGTGCGTGCGTCCGTCTCTGGTGGTGTTTTTTCCCCAAAATTTTTCCTGTTTGCTCCACTTGCCCAGTTCTATTTTATGGTATTTTTCTTGCAATTTTTGGAATGCTAGAGTTTTTTTTTTATTTTTCCCGAATTTTAAAATTAATAAAAATAGAATGTACTCTCTGAATTTTTTCTTGAAAATTTGTATACTTATTCCTAGTATTATTTGGGCTTGTGGGGTCTTGTGTACTCTCAGTGTTATATAGTTATGCATCAAAGTTA
>JANZXR010012990.1:0-16117 GCA_027575705.1 Erythroxylum echinodendron
TTCCATTCCCAAGTTAAAGTGAGAAGGAAAAATAATATAATCAAAGCCTTGAGGGATAGTTTGAACAACCTGGTGTCGGATCCAAAAGGAATGTAGGAGATAGTAGGGAGATATTTTTCAGATTTGTTTAGTGAAGGAGAGGCAAATTATAGCTAGGTCAAAAGCACTGTCCAAAGCCATGTTACCCAAGAAGACAACGTGCTACTTCTGGCTCCATTCTTGAGGGAGGAGTTCAGAGCTGCAAATTTTCATATGCACCCAGATAAGTCTCCTAGCCTGGACGGATTACATCTAACCTTTTATCAAAAGTTTTGGGGACTGATAGGAGATGACATTGTCAAAGACTGTAATACATGGCTTATGTCAGCTACCTTTCCTGCTACGTTGACTGATACCGTCATTGTTTTAATTCCAAAGATTACTAACCTTGAGCATGTGAAAGATCTAAGACCTATAGCTTTATGTAATGTATTATACAAAATAGTTTCTAAGGTCTTAGCTAATCGGTTGAAAACATATCCTTCCTCATATTATTTCTAAATACTAGTCAGCTTTTGTCCCATGACATTTAATCTCTAATAATGTTTTAGTTACCTTTGAATTAATTCATGAGATGAAAGCTAAAAAAGGAGTATCGGGGGTTGTTGCGTTGAAGATTGACATCTCTAAGGCATATGATAGAGTAGATTAGGGTTTCCTTGAAACTATAATGATTTCTTTAGGTTTTGATGTGAGGTGGATCAAGTTGATGATGCTTTGTGTGAGGGATGTAAAGTATTGGATTAGTTAAATGGGTGTGAGATAGGCCCTATCATTCCAAGTAGAGGCATCCGTTAAGGGGACTTTATTTCTCCTTATCTTTTTATTATCCGTGCAGAAGGTCTTTCTTGTCTTCTTACTCAAGCAGAGAGGAGAGGGTTCATTCATGGGTGCTGGGCTAATTCTAGAGGGCCACGAACATCTCATTTATTTTTTGCAGATGATTCGTTATTATTTTCTTAATTCTTCTGAGGTAGAGTATTTTGAAGAAATATGAAGCAGCTTTTGGTCAGTCTATCAATTATCAAAAATCGAGCATTCTTTTTAGCCCAAATGTTAGGCTTGATGAGAGGAGGAAATTATCTAATATTCTTAGGATTTACACCCCGTTAGATTAAGGGAAATATTTGCCGCTGCCATCTTTTATTAGGAGAAGCAAAAAAAATATTTTCAATTATATTAGAGATAAATTATGGCATAGGGTGACTACCTGGAATAATAATTTTTTATCAAGAGCTAGTAAGGAGGTACTCTTAAAATCTGTTGCTCAGGTCATTCCTTCTTATTGTATGAGTGTGTTTATGATTCCAAAATCTATTTATGAGGAATTACAAAAAATCATGAACTAATTCTGGTGGGGCATGAAAAAGGAAGGGGGGAAAGCATTCACTGGTTGTTATGGGAACGAATGTGTGATAGTAAAGTAGACGGTGGCATGGTTTTTAGGGATTTAAAGTGCTTTAACTTAGCAATTCTTACTAAGCAAGGTTGGAGACTATTTACAAAATCCAACACTCTCTTTTTTCGGGTGTTCAAGGCTAAATATTTCCGTAGGGGGAACTACATGAATGTTGGTTTAGGTTTTAACCCAAGTTTGACATGGAGAGGTATATTGCAAGCAAAGGAATTAATTAAGTTAGGTGCCAGAATTTAGATTGGAGATGAGGAATCAACAAATTTTTGGTTGGATCCTTGGATACCTAGGGACTCGAATTTTCGATTGCTTGAAGGAACAGAGGCTAGGGACTGTAATATGATGGTTCAGGCATTTATTAATTGGGAGAATAGATGCTGGGATGTGGAGAAGATTCAAGAGATGTGCTGTGAGGAAGATGTGAATCATATTTTGAAGATTCCATTAGGTTTAAGGAGTAGACAAGATAAATGGTTATGGAACTTTGATAAGAGGGGTAATTACACTGTCAAGTTCGATTATTACCAAGCTCTTATTTTGAAGAAGGTCCCTATGATGAGCGAGATGATATATGGAAGTTTTTATGGAAATTAAAAATCCCTCATAAAGTTAAAGCTTTCATATGTAGACTTTTAAGGGATATTCTTCCTACAAAAGAGAGAATATTTAGAAGAGGGATAGATATTGACTCAAGTTGTGGCCATTGTGGAGGTAACAAAGACTGTTTCCATGTTTTTTTGGGCTGCTATATAGCGAGAGAGATTTGGAATGAATTTGGATTGAATTTTATCTCGTTCAGGTCAAATATATTTACTTGTGTCTACAATGTTTCCAAGGTTGTTCCTGTTGATAAAATGGGGAATGTTTGCATGGTCTTATGGCAGATATGGTGTAGCAAAAACAATTTTGTTTGGGAAGATAAGATCACGACTTGCTCGCAAGTTCTAGGGATGGCATCTTCATTTCTTCAAGACTGGACAGCAACAAAAAAACCTTTATAATCCGATTTCTACTGCATCTAGCATTCCTGGTGGCTCTTCTTAATCGAATGGAATTATTGATTATGATCCAATTGCAAGTGTTTCGTTGCAGTGGAGTTGCTTTGTAGATGCAGCGTCCTTTCCTTAAATGAAAAAAAGTGGTTATAGAGCAGTGGTTAAAAACAATGAAGGAAATGTTATGTTTGCTCTCTCAGGTCTATATCTAGGTGTGTTTGAGCCTAAGATAGCAGAAGCTATAACTTGTCATTCTCTTCTGTCCTAGATTGATTTGCATCTCTATGGATCGTGTTCTATTGCAGTGGATGCTCAGGAAGTCTATTACTCTTTTCAATCACCTATGGAAGACTCATCTGATTTTGGTAAAATTATAGATGATTGCTTAGGTATTCTCAAGCATAAAACTGATGTTTCAGTGCACTGCATTAGTAGCCACTACAATGTCGAAGCTCATAAGTTAGCTCGACACTCTCATTTGTACGCCCCTTTTATGGTTTGGGATTATTATCCTAGCTTTAATAAATAAAAGGTTTATCTTATCCAAAAAAAAAAGAGGATATGTTCTTAAAGTCTATTGATGCCTCTGACTTTGTTAGAAATGATCATACTCTGTTTCAGATATTTGGTGAAGTTGAATGAAGTTAAGCTAGAAACCATTGTTCCGTTCATTACTGATAATAATTTTGTTTACAAAGTAGCTTGGAAGAGATTGCAAAGTAGGTATAATTCTTTTTATTGCACTCCTTATGCTGCATATTGCATTGACCTGATGTTAGAAAATATAAAAGATATTATATCTTTTCCAATCATTAACGAGACCATTCAGAAAGCAAAGAAAGTGACCAAGTTTATTTATAATCGTGCATGGATCATAAATTTGATAATGATGGATTTCACCAATGGTAGGAATTTATGTTGTCCTTAATAAGATTTGTGACTAATTTCTTATCACTTTAATATTTTATTCTGATAAAGGAGTTGAGGCAAATGTTTACAAGTAATAAGTAGGTTACATCACAGTATGTGAGGTTTAATGTTGGCGTTGAGGTTTCTAAAATTATACCTGAATATCATAAATTTTGATCCCTGTTTTATTTGTAATTTGAGTTTAGAAGCCTTTAGTAAGAGTACTTTGTCTAGCTGATAGTAATGAGAAGACAACAATGAGTTAGTTTTATGATGCCATGGAGAAGACAAATAAAACAATCAAGGCCAATTTGAAATACAAGTTTTCTTTATACACGCCTTATCTTGCAAACATCAATGAGTAATGAGAAAGAAAACTTTACTCTCTGTTGTTTGTAACTTGGGAGCTTTTTAGTCCTAGTGTATAATTTGGACCAAATTTAGAAAGAAAGTTAAAGTTAATAGAGGGATGCTATCAACTATTATAACAATTATTGCCTATGCGACGATGCAATATCTCCTAAGCACACAAATGGAGGTTTATAAGGATGCTTCTGGTGATTTTGTAATGCCCATCGTTACTTTTCAAAGAGACAATCTTAATCTAGGTGGGGGTGTGTGTGTGTGTGTGTGTGTACTTGTTACTTGCTGGCAATTAATTATCATTTTATTTTGTTTGTAATATTAATTTTGTTGTCTTACAGTTGCTTAGTGGAACTAATTTAGGGTTGGTGTTCCAAAATTGAAAAGATTTGCAATTCAAATTCTGAGTCAATGCATGAGTGTAATAGGGTGTGTAAGAAATTGAAGCACATTTGAATTCATCCATTCAAAGAAAAGGAATAGACTGGAATACAAAAGAATAAACAACTTGATCTTTGTTCAATACAACTTAAAGCTTCGAAAAAGGTATGTTATTATCAATGTCATGTTGAGTAAATATTTGATTGAATTAAATTTTATGTTTCCATTTCTCCTCTTCTTTTAATTTCACTTATATTAGATATATATATATATATATTAAATTCTATATATGCAACATAAATATAATTATAAATATTTTTGTTTCATGTTTCACTTTTATTTGGTTGTTTCCTCAACACAAGCTCTCATTGTAAATTGAATTCTTTTTATTTGATGTTTTGATGTAATATTATATATTATATGATAAAATTGTAACATTTTAAGTACTTTATATTGTTCTTAATTTTATAATTGTATTATCTTTTTCATATTAATTGTGGTTTTTATTTATATATCAAATATGTTAAAAGTAATATTAATATAAATTAATAAATTGTTTTTATTTCTAAATTTTATTATCATGATTTTTGGAGATAAGATGGATGTAAAACTATAAATTATACAATAGAATATATTGAGAGAAGATTTTGTAATTTTAAAAAATTCAGGGACTATTTTATAAATTTAAAAATTACCTGAAATAATACCTAATATTGACGGATACCGATACAATATCATATCAAACCAAATTCAGTACCAATACTAGTATGAGATTCATAACATTCTTGCAGAGTAATTTTTTCAAGGACTTTACCTTTAGTACTAAAATATTAAATATAATTTAAAATGCATCAAAATAAATAATATCTTTATTAACTAAAATAATAATGTCACGTATAAAATTACAACAAATCCATTTGCTATAAGGATATAAACTAACACAAAACTATATCATACATTTTAGTTGATCGTGGGGAGGAGATTTTGCTTCTTTTGATAAGATCACGTCTAAGAATTTGGGTATTGTCATTTGGTATAACAGGAAGCTAAAGGATTTGACTAGATTTGGGTTACTTTTACTTCCTTTATAATTCTCCATCTTTTTAAATTTAAAATCTAATTGAAATTATGTTGTAAATCTCTAAACTTTGAAAGGAATACCAAAAGAGAAGAATAAAATCGTCTATGCTTTAAACTTTACGAAACAGAACTTGATTGAAAGGGATACCAAAAGAGAAGAATAAAATCGTCTATGCTTTAAACTTTACGAAACAGAACTTGATTACAGTTAAGAATCTTTAAATGTTTTTGATAGGCATCAGGTCCTTTGGGTGGGTGAGGACCTCAATTTGAACACATATTTGATGGACTTACTCCGAAACCTGACATGCAAACGAGAGCTATTGCTGATGACACTTTGACCTTCTTAATTAACTTTCTTGTTCTTGTAAGTATCCTCAAGGGTCCTCGTAACCCACTACTCCCTACATTAATTCTTGCTATTGCTACTGTCTTATTGATTTTGTAGGTTTCGAGCACACATACTCCTCCAAATCTTTTGTGCTCAAGCAGTTTTATGGTTCCAACCTTTCGAAACCAATTACATGGAATTGAGACCTTTCTGTTTATTCCATTGATTTAAATGAATATGCTCACTGAAAATAGCCATTATCTATTAATAATTATACTTTTTTTAAAGAAAAAGTATTTGTATTAACACAAGCTAAACTTGAAAAAGTATACGTCTCAATGATAAGAATCTTTAATTATGACTGAACAACAGAGAAAAAACTAGTCGCAGATTCCAGGCATCCACACTTCCTAATATGTGAAGAAAACATTAGTGAAAAATGCGCCAGTAAGAATGCATAAATAATAAACTAAGGATCTTCATTTCTTAATGTCGTTTTGGCAAGGTTTGGCAATAAGACTTAGTTCCATCTTCTCCTTATGCTTCTACTGAGATTTTGGTGCTTTTCTTTGGCTAGAAGGACCTCCATTATCTAAAGCACAGTAGTGTCAGGAAGTTGTTTTGTGTCCATCACCTTGCCTATATGTAGCCTTCCATTTCTCTCCTTCCAGATAGCATAAATTGAATAACAAAAGGTTGTTTTAAGAGTTACTCCATCTTTTCTCATCTTAATTAACATGCTGGTAGTCCATTATAATAAGTTTCCCCATTTTTCTTAGGAATAAAATACCTGCAATATGTTCTAAATTTTATGCCAAATAACATGTGAGATCCTATATTAGGAAAATATGTGGTTTCGAATTTTACGTTCTATTCCATATAAGCTATAACTATTGTCAAGATTTATGGCACTTCCATACCATCTAGCTTTCATTTTAAGCCTATATTTCACCGCGAACCAATATCTGAATGCTTTCTTAAAGGATAAGGAATTATGCCAGATTAGTTTAAACTATCCTGAGTTGCGTCACCTTGAACAACTTATAGCATGATTTATTGGTAAATTTTTTAGAGTTGGTATCTGCTTAGATAATAGTGTCCTCCGCACTAGCTAAAGAAAAAGTAGGAAGTAAATTATTTAAGCTAGTAGCCCCTTTAAACTTGCAATCCCAGCTTCCATTATGAATTATTAAGCTACCTCTTTCTTGAATAGGAATTATGATTGTCAAATGTCTAAAAACATTCCTTTCGATTAAGGGACTCAATTCACTCTAATTATCAAACCAAAACCAACTTGATTCTCTATTTCTGATTATTTTCTTCATTAAGTGGTATGTTTGATTTCTCAATCTCAACATTTGCTTAAAACTCCATGAGTTTTGTCTAGTTTGATTTAATTGCTAGAAGCTTTTCTCCTTCATATATTACTCATTAATCCACTTAGACCATAAGGTCTCCTTATCTTTAAATATCCTTTACATCCTCTTTGTGAACACTAATTTCTGCATAAAAATAAGTGATGTAATCCCTATATTCCCCCGCCCCCATCCCCGCTCTTCTTAGAGAGACACAATTCATCCCATTTCACCCTGTCCCCTCTTAAGTTTCCAATTTTCCTAACCCATAGAAACTACTTGATATACTTCTCAATCTCCTTCACAACTTTCTTCTAAGAAACACAATTCATCCCATTTCACCCTGTCCCCTCTTAAGTTTCCAATTTTCCTAACCCATAGAAACTACTTGATATACTTCTCAATCTCCTTCACAACTTTCTTTGGTAGCACCAAATGAGCACTCCAATGCTAACATTCCTCAATACCGTGGATATCAACTGCAATCTTCCATTAAAAGACAACCACCTATTTTGTCAAACAGTTATCCTATATTTGTACATTTCCACTAAAGGCAAGCAGTCCCTATATTTTAATTTTTTTTCATAGTGATTAGGGTACCCAGATATCTGAATAGAGGAACATGAATATGAAGTTTTGTCATTCTGCTTATCCCCTCTACATTCTAAATATATGAAGAAACATATACATAACTTTTTAGGAAATCAATATTCAAACGTGACATCTTGCTGAACTCCTTGAGAATCCTCGTCATTATAGTTAAGGAATATAAGCTAACTCCACATAATAAAAGTAACTCGTTCACAAAAGCTAAATGATTTAGCTTTAGCACTTCAGATTTACGGTGAAATTTGAATATCAGATTCTCAATGTTGAGCAAGTTTTAATCTTATAAAACCTTCAATGTTCTATAAGTGCACAAGTCATATGCGTAGTAGTTAAGGTGTCGATCCCACGAAGAATTAGTAAACTACTTAAATCCTAACTTTGTCTAAGGTTGTAAAACGTGTTTTAAATGAAAATAAAGATAAAAAATTAAATAATCAAGTAGGAGTTAAATCAAAATAAAATTATGAAATTAACACAAGTAAATCAAAATGGAGCATAACCACTTAACAATTAAAATATCACAACAAGACAAGATCAAAGAATTATGAGAAGATAGGATTTATCTATCATCATTTTGCTACCCTAATCACTTTCAATATGATTTGTATCGATCCTAGAATTTTGAAGGGTTGATTACTTTCTCTTAAGATCTAATCAATTAACCCTAATTAATAATCCCTAATTGATTCTCAAATTTTGATTTTGCAATCTCTTGATTAACAAAAATAGCCTATGTCCCAATTAGTTCTTAAGTAATTTAATAGACCATTGGGTCCTCACATAAGATCAAGAAGAAGTAAATAAACAAGAGAAAGTAGAAAAACACTTGAAATGGCTAGGTTAGAGTGGCTGGACAGCAGCGGAAAATGCTCCTCTTCCCTTCTTTCCTTCTTCTCTTTTGCTTGTGTTCTTTCCCAAAATGGCAAATGGAGGCCCTAATTTAGGTCATTTCTCTTGTCTTATATAGTTTTTTCTAATTGGGATAAAAATTAGGTTTTATCCAGACCCAAAATTATGAAATAACCTGTGAAAAATTAAGTGTAGGAGGTCAATCTATGTTTTTCATCGCGCAGGTCATGATCGTGGCCCCCCAAGCACGATCAAATTTTTATTATTCACATATCTAAAATTACACCCAAACACAAATGGTTTATAAGGTTTATTAAAGATATTAGCAGCTTGATCTTTTTTCTTACAATAGATCATTTGAATATCACTTTATTATACTAATTCTTATAAAAAATGATATTTGACATGGATATGCTTATTTCTACCATAGACAACTAAAGTTTTAGACATCTTAATTGCAGAACAACTGTCATAAAACATCTCATTTCCTCCTTGCCATTCAAAATTCAATTCTTTAAGAATCCTTTTTATCCAAATTACTTGACAAGCTCTAGATGGTACTACTAACTACCCAACTCCTGTGGATGAAAAAGTGAAAAAGGTTGTATTTTAGAGCTTCAAGTTAAAAATCCTAGAACTATGAGAAAATAAAAAACCTAATTTGTTTTTTTTTTCATTAAGATCCGCTACAAAATCACCATCTAAATAACTAGTCAGCTTGCAAGGAACATATTTTTTGTAAAATTGAACATTGATCATTATTCCCTTGATGCTTTAGTCTCTTCATGTACCTACTAATTAAGCTTATACTATATATAATGTCTAGTCTAATAGTTGTCACAAACATTAAATTTCCAATTATATGCTTATATAATGTTCTATGTAAAGCTACCCTCCCAGATCCTTCACCAATTTACAACTTTTCTCCATTAGTATAGCTGCTGAATTGCAATTTCCCATTTTGAACATATGAGAAATCTCAAGTACATACTTCTTTTACTCACCAAAATTCCATCATCAATTTGTTACAACATCAATCTTTAAGAGTTTGTTTTAGGCCATATAATAAATTATGTTTATGATCTGACTTAATAAATTCAACTGGTTAGCTAATAAATACCTATTTTTGGAGTTCACCATAATAGAAGTTGATTTTGCATCTAGCTGATGCATAAGCATGTATTTTGGGTTGTTAAAGCCACCACCAGTCTCTGATTCTGAATGTATCAAGACTAACCAGTAATGTAAATAATTCAGTATAATTTGCTTATATTCTTACTTGTAACTCTTAACAATAAGTCGAGCTTTGTATTTATCTACTTTGATTCTATAAACTCGTTCCACTCCAATAACCTTTCTCATATAGGCAGATTATCAAGCTCCCAAATATTGTTCTCTTTTATAGATTTTATCTCCTTTAACTTATAAGTTTTGCAGTCATAATTAACTTTGCAAATTAGTGTTTAATAATTAGTTAGTTAGTTCTTAATTTAATGATCAAAGATAATTCAATTTCCTATAACTCTGTTACTTTTATCTTTACCAACACATACATTGTTAATACGAAAGCTTCAAAACTAGATCAAGGAATTGAGAACTATAATGTACAAAAATTCCATCATCAATCTTTAAGAGTTTGTTTTAGACCATATAATAAATTATGCTTATGATCTGACTTAATAAATTCAACTAGTTGGTTAATAAATACCTATTTTTGGAGTTCACCATGATAGAAGTTGATTTTGCATCTAGCTGATGCATAATCCACGTATTTTGGGTTGTTAAAGCTACCACCAGCCTCTGATTCTCCATGTATCAAGCCTAGCCAGTAATGCAAATAATTCAGTATAATTTGCTTATATTCCTACTTGTAACTCTTAATAATAAGTCGAGCTTTGTATTTATCTACTTTGATTCTATAAACTCGTTCCACTTCAATGACTTTTCTCTTATAGGCAGATTATCAAGCTCCCAAATATTGTTCTCTTTTATAGATTTTATCTCCTCTAACTTATACGTTTTACGGCAAATTAGTGTTTAATAACTAGTTAGTTTGTTCTTAATTTAATGATCAAAGATAATTCAATTTCTCATAACTCTGTTACTTTTATTTTTATCAATATATACATTGTCAATAGGAAAACTTCAAAACTAGAGCAAGGAATTGAGAACCACAATATACATGGAACAACTTGACAAGCATTTTAGGCTTAGGTTGAAAATAATGGAACAACACCATACAATAAACATAACACAAAGAACCAGACAAAAGAATCATCAAATCAGTAAGAAATAGTGGACTACAACATATAATAAACATAAACCAAAAGTCGGACAAAACAATGGACTTATTACAATGTATTGTTCCTATGTTGTTTCCCATAAATTTGACAAAAGTGTATAAGAGGCGATTGAACTTGTTACTGCAATTGAGCCTACTGCTGTTGTGAGTGAACTAGCAAAAGAACGTGCGAGTTTCTGCAAATGATTGAATGAAGCGTGAAAGAGTTAGGGATTTGGTTATACAATCATTTGAAGAATTAGGGATTTATTTTGTAATTTAGGGATTAAACGATGAGTATTTATAATTAAAGAGAATTTGTGTCAGATGTAAAATGGTGAGTATTAAAGGATTCGTTGATGGTTAAAATAGTTGGTTTTATAGTTGTGAGACTCATTTTTATTTAAAAATAAGAATATTATATCAAAAAAAATTGAATCTTATTGATGTGCAAAAATGTAAGTTATAAAAAGAAGTTACGTTATATGATATAACACTTAATTGATAGAGAAAAACCAGGTTAGATATTTTTTCTCCTCTTTCAAACATTTTGTAAATGTTTAAATTGATAGAGATGTAAATATCGGACTTTAAAATAAACTATTGGATAAATGCCAAAACCAAACAGCACATGTTAAGCGAAAAGAAGAAGGTGAAAAGGAAAAGATTAGAAAAGGGAGACACTCGGGAAATTTTGTCGTGCCACTAATAACAAGGTTACTTCATCTGTTATAAGGCGATGAAGGTCGCCCTTCAATCTTGTGTTACTCTCTCTCTCTCTCTCTTACCAAAATGCTCTAACCCAACGAAATGGCGTTAAAATCTAGTCCCTAGTTTCCTATAGATTTGTCTGTTTTACTACCTTTCGGTGTAGTTATCTCACTTTCCCGCTTCTTTTCCGTCAGTTTCTCGGGAAAATCAAGTCGAAGGGCTTGAGAGACTGCATAGGTGAGAGTTACTTCGTATTGAGTTTCACAAAGATCATCCCTTTCATTGCTTCTGAGCCGATTTCATTAATGCTCTTTATCTTCTGGGTTTTGAGCATTTCTTTTGTATCGACGGGAAATACGCTAATACAGTACCATATGTGATTATAAGAATTTGGATGCGGGAGTAATTAAATCTATGTGGGTTTTCGATATGCTAGGAACCTTTTTTCTTTCTGTTTTTGAATTAATTCAAAGGATAATACTAGTGTGAATATGCTACTCTTTATTCTCTCTATTGCCTTAATAGTGAATGGAGGGTTGGGAGGTTAGTGTTTTAAGCTGTTGATTATTATTTTCATTAGGAAATCATGCTAATACATTAATTAAGTCTAAGGAGAGAGCTCATCAAGGCGGCATTACATTGTTTGGATCCTTCTTGTGCATTTTCTTTCGTACCCATACTTTTGATATTTCAGATTCTATTTTTCAAAACCCTTGAAGCATGCGACAGGGTCCTAAATTAGCTACGATATCAAGCATTTGTGTTAAGCAGCTCGTATTTATCATCATAATAAACCATGTTCTTCTTTGATGTTGTAGGAGTAATCCAATATTGATTGAATATTCTAGCTGGCTTGAACTTTTTGTTAAATGCATATTATAGACATTGTTTCTGGGTTATTGTATGCAGTTTTCGTAATTCCTTAAATTCCATTGCGCCATTCTACTCTTACCTGTATGTCAAAAAATTGGTAAAGTATTATGGCATGAAGTATTGGGTTTTGCTCCCCACCCCTATGGTAAAATCTCTTTTTAAGACTTCTTGATCCATTTCTGTTGACAAACGTACCAGTAGTGAATTACATTCTCCCTACCGTGTAAATAGATAACTTCACTTCTGGATCCCTGATACATTTTCTGTCCGCATAGGTATGTATAAGAACCAACTGCAAGAGTTGGCCCAAAGAAGCTGCTTCAACCTTCCATCTTACTCATGCATAAGGGAAGGCCCAGATCATGCCCCAAGGTTTAAAGCAACTGTCAACTTCAACGGAGAAACCTTTGAAAGTCCTACCTTTTGTTCTACTCTAAGGCAGGCAGAACACGCCGCAGCTGAAGTAGCCCTTAACACACTTGCAAGCAGAGGTCCTTCTAGAGCACTAGCTGCTAGGGTACTGGTAAGTATATCATTTTAAATTATCTATATTATTCCTGAGTTTGGGTGTTTTTATTTCTTATAGACTAGGAACTAGAAAATTAGTGATTTGTAGTTATATATGGCTATGGATTGGTTTGTCTATAAAAGGATTAACATGTTTTAATTGGTCATAATTTTAGGTGATCTACTTGCTTAGCATTAGCATCCTAAGAATATGATTCAAGTTATGATTAGATTAGATAACATATGTTATCTTTTGTACCATAGGAAGTTGCAAAATTAGGAATTTGTTAGGTCTCTTTTATCTTAGTCAACTCTATGCCCTTTTTAACATACCTATGCCCTTTTTAACATACCTCTCTCATATTATGTATTGTATAACATACTCCCTAGAATGATTGCAGTGTTCTTTTCCTTCCCAGGATGAAACTGGCGTGTACAAAAATTTGCTTCAAGAAACTGCTCACAAGGCAGGCTTAAAGCTTCCGGCGTATACAACCGTTCGTGCAGGGCCTTCACATGTTGCCATTTTCTCGTGCACAGTTGAGCTTGCGGGAATGAGGTTTACCGGTGAACCAGCAAGGACCAAAAAACAAGCACAGAAGAATGCGGCAATATATGCTTGGTCTGCGTTAAAGAGAAGTATGGGTCTTTGGGAACTTTATTTGTTAACATCTTTACCTCCTTGATCCAATTATGCTATACCCCAGACTAATTGGCCTCATTCTTATGCAAATAATTTATCACATCCTTTTCACGAATATGTTTTAGAACTAAAACATGATTTTTTTTTCTTGATGACTTAAATCGGCTACTCGGGCAATGGGCATCAATCTTTTCGTTAGGTGTTTAACACAATAACAGTAAGATACATGAGATCCAGAAGTGAAAATTTACACTCAGGATCATTAAACAGAAAGCAGTATTTACTAAATTATAGGACTGAGCATCATTACTGACAGTTTCGGGCTTTGTAGCTATCATTTTGTTTTGAAGTTTCTCATCTGTTTTTCTGTAGTGGTTCAGCATGGGTCATCATCTTCTAGTTTGTCATCTTCAGTGGAGACTGAAAAGGGAAGTGAAGAACAGGAACAAGTCATTGTTGCTCGTCTTCTTGCATCTTTAAAACCATCCGAGTTGAAGAATTCCAATCGAAGTGATTGGCGGCAAGGTCAGCACGGATTTATCCCTGTCAGCAATCAGTTAACGGAACCAACACCAAGCTTATATACCACGCAGTGTCGGTACTGGGAAGGCGATAATTTTTCCCCTAAAGTATCTTTATATCAATTATCGCAGCAAGAGCATTTATTGCTGCTGCAAAACCACCTGTTGACTTTTCATGTTCCACCAGCCAGGCCTAATCCTCAACTTCTTCCATACATGTATCCTATTCTACCGCAAGAGTCTAGTCTTTTTGTTCCTATGAGAGAGAAACAAGGCATACCTATGAGACCTTTAGTTACAACTGCAACCTCAGCACAATCACCATCATTATACTTCTCAAACCATGTGGTCCCCGACCCAATTCATGGAAAGTCCATGGTAACCATCCAGGAGATACAGGAGGAGAAAATAGAACCATCCAATTTGGTGGTGTCAGAAAACTCTGTTCAACGCAGCTTGAATGCAGAACCAAAATTCAAAGATCTAGTTCATGAAGAGGACAATCACAAGAGCATTGAGCAAAAAATCAAAGTTGAAAATGTTAAAGGGGAAGAGAATCGAGCTGAGCCTTCTGAACGAGCTTCAGACGGGAGTGAACAAGCTGCAAACAATCTTGTGGACTTCCAAGGGCAAAATTCATCTACTGTTGGCTTTTTGCCTGGTCCACTGAATCCTCCGAGGTCAAGTTTACCCTGCAACTATAGGCCATCTATAGCAGTCCCTGTAATGATCAGAACTGCAGAGTCTACACCTTCTTTCGTGACACCTCATATCATCCCTAATGTGGGGCCAGTTTCCTCAGTGCCTAAGCCACCAAGAATGAGAACAGGAATTCCTCCGTATAGAGCCAGACTTGAGTCCCAAAGAATGGACATGGCTGTAGTACGCCCTCGTTTCATGGCTCCAGCTGTTTGTATAAGATCAGTAGTGCCAGTTTGTTCAGCTCCTCCACCGAGGAAAATTTCAAATTCTAGCCAGGAGTTGGTGTTACCCAACAAAGATCGAAAGGATACAATTCCGCCAGACTTGTGAGCAGCAAATTGAGAGTAATCATAGTATATAGACTTCAATCTGCGACCTCCGGTTGAATTGCGGCGTTCTCTGGACACACATTCGTGGTTGGGGCTCTTCAATATTCTTGCATGCATGCCCACTCTTATTTTAACACTACCTGAAGAGGTAAAATCAGGTTAGTTAATAAAACAAGGTATTTGTAATATAAATAATAGCAAAGGACCAGCCTTCTTCAGGTTGTCTTCAGAGGTATATTCTTAACAATAAACATGAAATTTCACAAGGGAAGGGATCTCTTATTGAAAGGAGTATGAAGATGGTTGCCATACATTTAAAGAAAATGTCATCTTTTCCTTTCAAGTTTAAACTTTAAAGGGCCTCCAATCCACTAGTCTACAGATTGTGCTATCTTCATGTAAATTTACTGCTTCATTGGTATCTCTCTCGTTTAATAATCCTTTGAGTCCAGTTTGAGTTTGTGATTTTACCTTTCTTAGACGCAACTTAGGTATTTGCAGTTAAGCCCGCACATTACTATGTTCTGCTCGATAGCAACTCTTAAGCCCGCAAATTATTATGTTCTGCTCGATAAGCTTATAGCTTGGTTGGTTAATTTGTTGGAATAAATAAAGAATAAAATAGCTATTTTTAGAGAATAGAATAGACGAGGAATAAAATAGAATGAGTATTATCTTGTTTAGTTTATTCTTAAGAATTTTTAATGATGATATATGCTAATGTTTGGTATGAAAAATAGAATTTGAAGTCACAAAAGAATAACCAACAAAAAGATTAAAATATTCATTAACTAGCATCATCATCATTATTATTATTATTATTATTTCTTTATTTTATTTTTTTCTTCTTCTTCTTCTTTTCTTCTTCTTCTTCTTCTTTTTATTATTTTTTTATTATTCTTTTTTTATTATTAATTTTCTTCTTCTTCTTCTTATTTTTTGGTTTTATTTTTATTATTATTATTTTTTTCTTCTTCTTATTATTATTATTGGAGCATTCTTCAATCTTTTATTAGTGACCCTGAAATTGGTAGTTTAAGAAAAATGGTTGCATTTTTAGAGGAATAAATTATAGAGCAAATTTTAGGCATGTATTTAATCAAGAAATGCTCTGCATCAAGCTTTCTTCTTATCATTTTTATGTGGCCACCATTTGCGACCTTTAAGTTAGGATATCTTCTTTAGATCAATTCTCCAATATTTTATTGCCTAGAACATAAGCATT
>JANZXR010013031.1:0-16110 GCA_027575705.1 Erythroxylum echinodendron
ACAGGCGGCTTCGCTACCAGCTTCCTCTGACGCTGCAAAGAAACTTCAGTGCAGTGCCTTTGGTGACATAACAGAGAAGATTGGGTGTCACCTCAGCACCATGTGGGGTCTACCATGGACGACTTGAGAGTGGACTTTGTTCACTCGTGCTAAGACAACCCCTTCCCAACGGGCATCCACCACAGACAAGTCAAAATCTCCGCTCAAGACTCTCCTTCCACTTCCACCTCTGTTTTACGTTAAATTGCTTCTCTGCAATAAGATCACCGCTGCTGCCCTTTTAATATGTAGATGGAAACCTGCTATAATCAATTAGATGCAACATTAATCTGAATTAATGAAAAAACATAATTTTTTTCTATATTAATTTAATTAATATTTTATGTTTTAATAATATAGGTAAAATCTTTGAAATAATTACCACGTAGTTGAAATTACGATGATATTATAATTGTGAGATTCAATTTACATTTATGTATTATTCTTAAATGTTCTTAGTTGTAGTTTCATCAAGACGGGATATTGTTGAAATGGTAAAACTAGCACATATTATGTTTTTTTCTTATGAAGAAAGTAATTGATCTCATAAATTAAAATTTATAGATACTTAAACTAATGTGTAGGTAATTATTAGAAAATAAGTCACTAAACTGACCCAATTATGAGAATTCTGGATGGAATATTACTTATATGTCTATGGACTATCTCATAATGATGATTATATAATTGCTCCTCAGACTTGAGATTACCAGGGTATCTAGTGTGAGAATTATTGTATTTTGATGCTACTTGTGAATCGTCCTAGGATAATTCAGCCGGTAGTAATTGGATACAGTATGAACTATATATAGATAGTTGA
Organism: Erythroxylum echinodendron; assembly: GCA_027575705.1. Taxonomy (NCBI): domain Eukaryota; kingdom Viridiplantae; phylum Streptophyta; class Magnoliopsida; order Malpighiales; family Erythroxylaceae; genus Erythroxylum; species Erythroxylum echinodendron. Next base: position 860 of record JANZXR010013031.1, read on the forward strand.
GTAAGTCAATATAGGATTCGTCACTCTAAAGTAATTAGAAAGAATATTCTACTATTCTTGATTAGTAATGATTTATGTAATTCTTTGGTCAGACTGAATTGACATTTGAAAAGGTGTTTTGAAATTTCAATTATAAATCAATTGCTAATTAGCGAGAACGAATATGATTGGATGATAAGAATAGACACTGTATCTATACTCTGTCCAATTAGAATATTGAATGACGAAAGGAATAAATTATACTTTATAGTCATGCATGGACATGTTAAGTCAATCACTTTGACATTCCCGACATTTGGGTAATCATGACATATTGCTAGACTTCAATCATGATTTATGATTACGAATTATTTAATTGGAGAATTAAAGATAAATTAAAAGAAGGTTTAATTTATCTAATTCTAATTGTGAATTAGAATTATAATTTATAATCATTGCTAATTTATTATGAACCTAATGGGTTATATATCAAAGAGCAATTTGTGAAAGAAAAATTAATTTAATTAAGTTGGACTTAATTATAAAGTTTGAGAAACTTTGGGGATTAAATATGAGATATTTGATCTTATTAAAATTAAATTAATTATAATTAAATTTTGATTTTAATTATAATTAAAAAGATTTAATTTTAATAAAAAACTCTTATGTTTTTTTTTTATATTTAAAGGGAAAAGCTTTTTAGAAACTAGTACTTTTTTGTCTTCTTCCTCTCAAGTAAGTTGAGAATTATCTGTGGATATCATCAGATGATGGACATCTGAACAGCTCGTGATTAATTAATTGGAAAAAGTTTTCAAAGATTTTTCAACAGGAAAGCGAACAAGGTACGATTTCTAAATCGTTTTATGATTTATTCAAGTTTATTTAATTATCAGGATTCGCTCGGCATCCGAAAAAATTTCTGTTTTCTACTGCGCTTATGATTCAATCACAGTTGAATTCTAACAGTGATATCAAAGCCTCCTTTAATTGTTTCGCTTAGATTCATTACTTGATTGTTGTTGATTTTTATAAAAGTTAATATATTATGCTTCGGTTTTTTATCTTTACCCAAAGCTATTTCCACGACTGTTCTTCATTTTGCTTTCTACACAAATTCTTGTATTGTTTGCCTATTACATGATACATGGGAAATTATTTCCTGTTTATATATATTGAACAAGACGATTGAACAAAATTATTTTGCTTCTGAATAATCAGTTTTGCCTTCTATGTGGTTTTAGAAACCTTAAATTTTGTTTTGCATTTACTGACTAGAGAAACGCGAATCAGAGGAAAAGTTTGTATCTGATTCTGAAAACCTAATTGGCAGCTACAATATTGTTCTTATGTTAGGTTTCTAAAGACCAATTTTCTGCCTGCATTTATCTGTTGTTTTTTGGGTTGATAATCTGTTTTCACATGCTTGTGATTTTCTGATCATTTTGGGTTTACTGGTTGTCTTATGTTCTCAATGATGGAAGTGTGATGATGCCACCAATTGGCGTCGCCCTTGGGGAAGTCGATGGGCGTTAATCGCCCATCGAATGGCCTATCAAAGGCGACACCATGGATGGCGTCACCACTGGAGAAGTGATGGGCATTAATTGCCTATCGAACGCGACGTCATCTATAGAGAATCAACATCGAACGCGGAATCCCAGCACAAGCGACACCATGGTGGAGAAGGAGAAGGCGGCGATGATAATCAATCCAAGGAAGCCATGTTGGACACTGGTTGCAAAATGTAGGTGATGGTTATGGAGAAAACTGGAAAAGTGGGAGAGATGGGCTAGTAACTGGGAAGTTTGTAGAAAACAAATGGGAGAATGATGGGCGTGTGTGAGACATGCACCTACCGTTCTCTACCATCATCTATTGAGGGCTTGATTCATACGCCAGTCAACGCCCTTGTTAACTAAGTCCTTGTTCCCGAACTTTTATTATTATTATTATTTTATTTGTTTTTGCAAAACTTAAATTGTCTATTAATTTAATAGAGATTAAATTAGTTTCTACTCTTAATAAAATTGAAAAGTGTTTTACTAAATTTTGAAAATTGTTTTCAAAAGGATTATTTATTAGGAAAGGTTTTGGAATTTAATTTAATTTTTCAAGAGTTGAATTATTAAATTAAATTTATTATCAAATCAATAATTAGAACTAAGAAAAAGTTTTAAAAATTTTCTTTCATAATTAGATTATTATTGAAATTATAAATATAATGAGATTATATTATTTTGATGAGACCAAAATTTTTTTAAAATTTTAAATCCCTCAATAAAATATTAAGTACATGTTAGGAATGTGATAGTTATCTTCTATTATTTGAGAATAAACCAAAATTCTGTTTATTATTTGGCTTGTTGAGTAAATTCAAGGTCACTTTAACCCAGATATGTTTTATCTTAAATTAATGGGTTCTACTTAACTAAATTTGTGTGATTTAGATGAATAAACTTATGATCATATAGATTTAGAGGTAGAGTTAGGAATAACATATGTGATATATTTTGGTAAAAGTTGTCACCTAACAGTTCTATGAGTTACATGAGATGTAATTGAAAAGTTGTTTTACACCTAATTTATTTTTAGTTAGTTTGTTGAGAAAACTCAAGATCAATTAATTTTAAATAGGATCTTAGCCCATTAAGAAAATTTTTTGATAATTTTTTGATATAATAGTGAGGGCTATTATTTTGAAGAAAATTGTGGGAGTAATCAAATAATTTTAAAGTCCTTATTTTATTTGATTTTTGGATATAAACTAATATATGCTCCTTTTATATTTTTTCGGTTATTGAATTTGAAGATGAGTACCAACCTGACATTAAGGAGCATCATGGATGCTAGCAAGCTGACTGGAGCTAACTTTTCGGACTGGCTACGAAACTTCAGAATAGTTTTTAGGCAAGAGAAGAAGTTGTACATTCTTGATACTCCTACTCCATCAGAACCTGGTTTAGATGCAGCTGATGAAGATTGAGAGAAATATCAGCGATATATTGATGACGTTGAACAAGCTAAATGTGTGTTGTTAGCTTGCATGTCTCCTGAACTTCAGAGGTAGCATGAGAACATGGATGCACCTACGATAATACTACATCTTAAGGAGTTATTTGGTGCACAAAGTAGGGTGGAGAGATATCTAATCTCCAAGGAACTATTTCAATGCAAGATGACAGAAGGATCTTCAGTCAACCTTCATGTGTTGAAGATGATTGGGTATATTAAAAAATTGGCCCAATTAGGTTTTGTCATGGACCATGAGTTAAGCATTGATCTGGTGCTGCAGTCTTTGAGTTCAAGTTTTTTGTAGTTCGTCATGAACTTCAACATGAATCAGAAGGACATGACATTACCTGAACTGTTGAACATGCTTAAGACTATAGAAGGGCGTCTTGAGAAGGAACCCAGTTCTGTACTTGTTATCAGTTCTTCTAAAAGCAAGAAAAAGGGCTTTAAGAAGAATAATAACAAGAAACAAAACGATTCTACTAATATAGTAAAGGACAAAGGAGGTGTCAAGAGGAAGAGCAATGATAAGTGCATATGTTTTCATTGCGGAGTCAATAGACATTGGAAGAGGAACTGCCCATCTTATTTTGCTAGCCTGAAAGATAAGAAGCTTAAGGAAGCTATCTCTTTAGGTATATTTATGATTGAGATCAATCTTTCTACTTCTACTTCACATTCATAGGTATTAGATACTGGTTATGGTTCTCATATATGTAATAACATGTTGATGTTAACAAGAAGTAGATCATTGAAGAAAGGCGAAATGCGAGTTGGCAATGGAGCAAGAGTTGCTGCATTAGTTGGAGGAACTTGTAGTTTAACTTTGCCTTTTAGCCTTGTATTAGAACTTGATAATTGTTATTATGTTCCTATTATTACAAGAAACATCATTTCTATTTCTTATTTGGATTTAAATGGATTTGTCTTTGTAATTAAGGATAACAATTGTTCTTTTTATAAAGATGATGTTTATTATGGATCTGGATTGCTTGCAAATGGTTTATATGAGTTAGATCTTAAAAGGCGAATTCTTAACATAAATAGTAAGAAAAGAAAATTAAGTAACCAAACTCCATCTTATTTATGGCATTATAGGTTAGGTCATGTCAATGAAATTAGAATCATAAAATTACATAAAGAGGATATTGGATCCTTTTGGTTATGAATCATATAGAACTTGTGAAGCTTGTTTATTGGGAAAGATGACCAAACTATCCTTTAAAGGAAAGGGACAACGTTCTAGTGAGTTACTAGAATTAATACATTCAGACGTATATAGGCATATGTCCACAAATGCTAGAGGTAGATTCTCATGTTTCATTACATTCACAAATGACCATTATAGATATGATTATGTGTACTTGATGAAACAAAACTCTGAATCGTTTGAAAAGTTCAAAGAGTTTAGACTAAAGGTAGAGAAACAAACTGAAAAAAGTATTAAGACACTTAGATCAGATCGAGGTGGTGAATACTTAGACCATTGGTTTCTTGGTTACTTAAAAGAGAATGGGATTATCTCACAATGGTCTCCTCCTGCAACTCCACAATATAATGGAGTTTTTGAGAGGAGAAATCATACACTATTAGATATGGTACATTCCATGATGAGTTATGCAATCTTTCCTATTTCCTTTTAGGGATATACAATTGAAACTGCAATGTATCTTCTAAAATAGAGTTCCATTTAAATTGGTTAATAAGACACCATATGAGATATGGACTTGTAGAAGACTTGGATTATCAAACTTAAAGATTTAAGGATGTGAAGCTTATGTGAAGCGTGCTATATCTAATAAGCTTCAAACTAAATCAGATAAATGCAAATTTGTGGGGTATCGGAAAGAGAGCTCCGGTTATGAATTTTATCATCCTATTAAGCAAAAGTTGTTTGTCTCAAGACATGCTACATTCTTCGAAGGAGAATTTATTCTCAAAGAAAGTAGTGGGAGTGAGGTTGAACTTAAAGAAGCTCAAGAGCCACAAATTCACATCGAAATGGAACAAGAACCTTAAGTTGATATTATGATATACAACTGAGAGTTCAAGAGACACATAGTCCATGACAAACTAGTAGGATACGTCATCCTCCCACTAGATTAGATCTACATATTAAGTAAGGAAAATATAACGTATCACCTATACATGATGAGCCTACTACTTTTTAAGAAGTAATATTTGATATTGATTCTTTAAATTTGAAAGAAGCTATAAGATCTAAAATAGAAACTATGTACACTAACCAAGTATGGAATTTGGTTAATGCACCTACTGGTATTGTGCTTATTCGATGCAAGTGGGTTTTTAAGAGAAAAATAGACATGGATGATAATGTACATTTGTATAAAGCAAGGTTAGTGGTTAAAAGTTACAAATAAAAACAAAGAGTTAATTTTAATGAAACCTTTTCACCAATAGCTATGCTAAAATCCATCAGGATCTTGTTAGCCATAACAGTATATCATGATTATGAAATTTGGGATATGGATGTAAAAACTACATTTCTCAATGGAACTTTACAAGAGGATGTATATATGATGCAACCTGAAGGTTTTGGATCCAAAAGATTTCCTAATCAAGTATGTAAGTTGCAAAGGTCTATTTATGGACTTAAGCAAGCATCACGGATTTGGAATATCTGTTTTGATGAGACAATCAAAGAATTTGATTTAATCAAAAATGTGGATGAACTATTTCTCTATAAGAAGGTAAGTGAGAGTGCACTCGTTTTCTTCATACTACATGTGGATGACATATTGTTAATTTGAAAAAACATAACTATGCTAAAGTCTGTAAAGATCTAGTTATCCAAGGACTTCCCCATGAAGGAAATGGAGAAGCAGCCTATATTCTGGGAATAAATATCTATAGAGATAGATCAAAAAAGTTGCTTGGATTGTCCCAATATACGTACATAGATAAAGTGCTAAAGAGGTTTAACATGGAGAATTTCAACAGGGGATTCTTACCTTTATCGTTTGGGATTTCTCTCTCACAGAGTACATGTCCAAAGACACAAAAAGAAAGAGATAAAATGGATTATATTCCATATGCTTCGGCAATTGGATCAATCATGTATGCGATGTTATGTACTAGACCAGATGTTTCTTATGCTTTGAGCAAAACCACCAGGTTTCAGTCTAATCCTGGTGAGAGTCGTTAGACGGTTGAGAAAAACATCTTAAAGTACTTGAGAAGAACTAAAGATATTTTTTTGGTCTATGGAGGAGATGAACTGAGAGTTCAAGGATAATCAGATGGTAGTATCCAGTCAAATCATGATGATAGTAGACCACATTCAAGGTACACCTTCATTCTAAATGGTGGTGCAGTAATTTGGAAGAGTTCCAAATAACTAACCATTGCAGATTCAATGACGAAGTAGAGTACATTTCAGTGTCAGAGGCGGCAAAGGAAGCAGTTTGGATCAAGAAGTTCTTCACTGAACTTAGAGTGGTTTCTAGCATTGTTCAGCCCATAGTATTGTATTGTGACAATAACAGTGCTATTACATAAGCAAAGAAACCCAAGTCTCATTAACGGTCCAAACATGTACTCAGAAAGTTTCATTTGATCAGGGAGATAGTGGAGTGGAAAGACATAGCATTGGAGCATTTCCCACTGAAGAGAATCCAGTACATCCTCTTCCTAAGCTATTGTCTCAAAAGAGACATGATCGACATATGAATGGATATGATATTATATTTATAGGAGATTGACTTTAGTGCAAGTGGAAGGATGTTAGTTTATGCCCTTGCAGCCAATCAATTGGATAAAAATTAACGTATGACATTATTTTTAATTAATAAAAGGCATCAATTATCTTTATGTATTAATTTAATTAATATTTTATGTTTTAATAGTAAAGGTAAAATCCTTCGAATAATTACTGTGTAATTGAGATTATGATGAGATCATAATTATGAGATTCAATTTATACTGATGTATTATTCCTAAATGTTCCTAGTTATAGCTTCATCAAGACGGGATATTGTTGAAATGGTAAAACTAGCACACATTATGTTTCTTTCTTATGAGGAAAGTAATTGATCTCATACATTAATGTGTATCTAAACTAATGTGTGGATGATTATTAGAGAATAAGTCGCCAAACTGACCCCTCTTATAAGAATTCCAGATGAAATATTACTTATGTGTCTAGATTATCTCATAATGATGGTTGTGTAATTGATCCTCAGACTTGAGATTACCGAGGTATCTAATGTGAGAATTATTATATTTTGATGCTACTTATGAATTGTCCTAGGATAATTCAGTTGGTAGTAATTGGATACAGTATGAACCATATCTAGATAGTTAAGAGTAAGTCAATATAGGATTCGTCAATCTAAAGTAATTAGAGAGCATATTCTACTGTTCTTGATTAAAAACGATTTATAGAATTCTTTGGCTAGAGTAAATTGACATTTAAAAAGGTGTTTTCAAATTTCAATTATAAATCAATTACTAATTAGCGAGAACGAATATGATTGGATGATAAAGATAGACATTGTATTCATACTCTATTTAATTAGAACATTGAATGACGAAAGAATTAAATTATACTTCATAGCCATGCATGGACAGATTAAGTCAATTACTTTGACATTCCTGATATTTAGGTAATCATTACATATTGCTAGACTTCAATCATGAATTATGATTATGAATTGTTTAATTGGAGAATTAAAGATAAATTAAAAAAAGTTTTAATTTATCTAATTCTAATTGTGAATTATAATTATAATTTATAGTCATTGTCAATTTATTAGGAATCTAATAGGTCACACATCAAAGAGCAATTTGTAAAAGAAAAATCAATTTAATTAAGTTGGACTTAATTATAAAGTTTGAGAAACTTTGGGATCAAATATGAGATATTTGATTTTATTAAAGTTAAAATAAATTAATTATAATTATAATTTGATTTTAATTATAACTAAAGATTTAATTTTAATAAAAGACTCTTTTGATTTTTCTATTTAAAGGGAAGACCATTTTAGAAGCTAGTACTTTTTTGTCTTTTTCTTCTTAAGTCAGTTGAGAATTGCTCCGTGGATACCATCAGAGGCTGGACATCTGAACAACTCGTGATTGATCAATTGGAAAAAGTTTTCAAAGATTTTTCAACAGGAAAGCGAGAAAGGTACGATTTCTAAATCGTATTATGTTTTATTCAAGTTTATTTAATTATCAGGATCCGCTCGGAATCCGTAAAAATTTCTATTTTCTACTACACCCGTGATTCGATCACGGTTGGATTTTAACACAATTTAGTATTAATTCTTAAATATATTTATACACAACCGTAGCTGTTTAGTAAAGGGAAGTGGAGGAAAACTAATTTATATGAATCCTGGTAGCTGTATGAGATAAGTTAGTATATATGTTTGTCAAAGTAAAAACAAGTATATATGTTTGTACATGGTTGTTTCTTTTTCTTTTTAGCCGGCTAGTTTACAGCAAAATTTGTCCAAGTCGTTCAATGTTGATTTCTGGAGTATTACAAGTCCCCGCAGTGTGATCTGGGTTTCACACTATTCTTCTCGTCCCTGACAATACCATAATTGTTATACCAAATTGATTATATTCAAAATAAATTGTAACCCGAGCATGTTCTTTTCAGTGTTAATGATCTTAGTCTTAAGGGTTAAAAAGAAAGCTTTATTCTGAAGTCCTGAACCATTAATATATCAAACTCTTTTCACATCTATCACATGGTCTTTTATCTTTTTGCGGTTGAAAGAAAACACGATAAGAGGGACTTTGAACAAAATAAAAAAGAAATTGAAGGTATATATCTAGATTGGCATATCCATCCGTTAACATGGGAATTCGTTTTGGGGGATGTTATAAGGAGACTTCTTGGGATAAGAAAAAGAGGATTTGTTTGGCATTAAATCGAGGAACATGGTAAGGCTGTCAAAGACTATATCTTTAAACCATTGGAATATCTCCACTCATGTAAGAGGACTATTGACTAAATATCGTATTGTCATTGAGCGTCAATGTCAATAATCAAATTAATAACATTCACAATCTTTACGGCAGAAGCCAGTCGCAACAATCCTATGCTTATCATTATTAGCACCAAGCTTGACTTGAGGAAGCTCACGGGCAACTTCCCTATTAAAGCTTTTCGTTTTAGTACAGCACATTGAACCCTCACTTCCCGGAACTAGTTACTTCAGAAATCGTGCATAATAACAAAAACGTTGAAAGAGAAAAATAGATTCGCGTTAGAAAATGTTACGTAGTATGATTCGTAGTCACGACCACAAGCATTTCTTACTTAGCTTCTTTATTTTAGGCATGTGTCAAGATCAGTCCATGGCCATTTCGTTTTGGTGTTAGTTCGAGGAAGCACACTCCACGTTTAGTAGAAAGTGACTTCTTATTCGCCTTTAGTAGTTATGATTTATTTAAATCAAAAAGAATTTTATTGATGAATAAAGCTCCAGAAAGAGTTCTAACATGAAACAAGGATTCTTGGAGACCTGTTCCTTAAATGTTTACACGTAATACCAACATGGTGTAAGCTTAAGATTTATTTTTAATTATTTTGACGATAACTACATAATATTTCAAAATTCAAATAAGATTTATTTCCTTGTAAAATTAACGGTCTAATTCTAAAAAAAGTACTAAAATAATAAAAAATATGCTTTCTTTCTTACAAGAACCTTCTAACTTATCTTATTAGAAAAGGTTTATCCAAAATAGTCCTACTAATTATGAAGATCATATATTAGCTCCGTATTTTTGACAAAGATGACATTGAAATTGTTCAACGTTAAATCTATACAATTAACTAAAGATGCGAGTGAAGCAACGACTAGTTAAAGAAATTGACCATTTAAGGAAGAGCAACAACACTTATGAAGCAGACTGAACATATTTAGACTGTCAAAACATTTTGAGCAACATCTATATTCTTAAAAATCATATCATTACTATTATGCCTTAGAAAGTGAAATCAATCTATCAAGAAAGAAATTATTATTTTGTTTTTCTGTGAGCTTATTACAAGCTTGTTATATACTTCGAGTATGAAAGGTTGAAAAATCTTAAAAAATATGTACTTGTAAGCTTAGAGACACTCGCCAAATTTAATACTCAGTTTTTATAGTGAAACACTTAAGTTGAATACTTAGGGACAAAACATAGGCTTGAGTTGTAAGCAGAACTAGAATAAATCGACTGTGTTTTTCCTCTCTCTCTCTTTAAATTTTAAATTTCCGTATTATATTGTATGTGTGTGTTGGCTTTAAAAGGCTCCTTATGTTTTCAACTTGCAAGAGGCTCTTTTCAGTTTTAACAAGATCCTTTTGTTTTTAAATTGTTTTAACATGATTTATCATTTACTAAGCTCCTTTCGTTTAAGCAGGTTCCTATCTCACAAAAGACTCCTATTGACTAACATGCTTCTGTTGTTTAAAAATGCTTTATCATTTGACAGGCTCCTATTGATTTAACTAGGATTTGTTTATTATATGAATTGAAAAAACTTGTGAAAAATATTTATACACACAATTCACTCCCCTCTTGTGTGTGTTTGCTTTTATCATTTAGTATCAGAGTGAAGATTCACATTTATTGTATTTTACAGCATGTAATAGATCATGGCAAACACCTTGAGAAGTTTTGAAGGGCAATTTATCTCAAAGCCTCCTTACTTTAATAGAAAAACTACTTATATTGGAAAAAAAGAATGACCATATATCTCCACTCTATAGATATCGAAGTGTGGCAAGCAATTAAAGTTAGTGCTACAATTCCCACTTCCGATAATGTAAAAGTATGGACTGATACTGACAGAAGAAATACACAACTAAACGTTAAGGTAAAACATCACCTGATATATGAATTGTCATAGAAGAATATGAAAAGATATCCTGCTCTTGTATAACAAAAGAAGTGTGGGACAGACTTCAATTCTGTTTTGAATAAGGTAAAGAAGCATAGAATAAATCTTTTAGTGCATCAATATGAAACTATTGGCATGAAATAGGGAGAGGCCATAGATGAATTCTTCTTTACAATAACATCATCACGGCTTTAAAGAACTTGGAAAAGATATATCCCACTGACGAGCTCGTAATGAAGATTCTGAGGTCACTACTAAAGGAATTAAGATCTAAGGTAACAACTCTAAAAAAGGAAAAAGATCTAGACATTTCACTCGACTAGCTATGAGGAAATATGATGATCCATGAAACCGACCTTAGGCGAGTTGAAAGATTTTCCTACAAAAAAGGAATGGCATTGAAAGCAACTGACGAATCAAATAGTGATGAAAGTGACACTGAGTTATAAATAGATAGAGATGATGAGTTCAACTTTATGGTTAGAAAATATGCCTGCTCTTATAAAAAGAAGCTGATAAAGAAAAGAGAAGGAAACAAGAAATCTATAAACAACAGGTTCATATTAAAAGGTAGTAGCAACAATAGCAATACACAAAACAATCAAATCATATGCTATCACTGCAAGAAGCCTGGACACACAAGACCAAAATGTCCTCTTTTGTAAAAGGACAAGTCAAAGAACAAAAAGTCTAGAAAGCAAGTGACGAATGCAGCATGGTCAGATAAGGATTATGAAAACTTTGAAGAAGAAGAACTAAAACAAGTAAGCAACATGTGCTTCATGGTTAAATCAGGCGACGATGAGGTATATTACTCTGACTCTAGTATTGAATTTGATGAATTCAGAAATGCATATCATGAATTGTAGGATCAATATAAAAGGTTGACGGTGAAGTATTTTAAAGAATTTGAGAAGTCCAAAAATAATGATGTATCGCTAAAGAGTAAGATTAAATCATTGGAATCTGCGAATGAAAATTTGGTGACCAAGAATATGTCTATTGAGATTGAATATAAATAAAAGGTTTCTAAAAAGGAAGTTTTAGAAGAAAGAGTAGCTAAACTGGAAAATATGCTGCTAAAACATGATTATGATAAGGTAAAACAATTAGAAGAAAAAGACACCACCTTGGAACTTGAAAAGGAGAAAAATGCTATAAAGATTTTATCTCTAGAGAAAGATCTAGAAAATTTTGTTGATGGAAGGAAGAATATTGATGCATTGCTTGGTAGCGATAAATGCATTTTTGGTAAGGCCGAAATAGGATACAATGAAAATAACAATATCAAACCATACAAAAACTTCTTTGTTAAATCTAACAATAGCTATAACCAAAACAATAGGAACCTGCTAAGTGGGAAAAATCATAACAACAATCATTCACCTGTTTTGTACGATTACTATGGTAAACATAGTCACATTAGTCATTCTTGTAGCTGTCATGAAAAGAAATTATCTCAGATGCATTTTAAGGACCAAAAGGTCAAAATACTAACCCAGAAGGACCCAGAAAAATTTGGGTACCTAAAATGAGAGAATATATTTTTTAGATATGCTTCAGAATAAAGACAGGAGAAAATCAATTGATAGTTGATAGTAGTTGTTCAAGACATATGACAGGTGAAATATTGCATTTTAACTATATTGAAAGGAGGTTGTGTTGTCTTTGTAGATAAAAATAAAGCAAAGGTCACTGGAGTTAGTAAAATTGCTAATTCTGACTCTAACTCTATTGATAACATTCTCTTTGTTGATGATTTGAAACATAATCTGTGGAGTGTGAGTCATCTATATGACAAAGGTAAAAAGTCAAAATTTTATTTTTTATGCATCTTATTGTGAAATTTCCGATATTCATAATGATAATATTATGTTTGCTGGTCCTAGAAATTAGAATATATATTGTGCTTAACTAGAAGACATGTCCTCATAAAATGTTAAGTGTTCTGTCTCTCTAAAAAGGATTTGTTTATCTGGCATAGGAGATTCGAACATCTTAGCATGAGCATTATATCAAAATTGTCCAAAAACAAGTTAATAAGGGGAGTACGAACCTTAAAGTTCGAAAGCAATCAGGTTTGTGATGCTTGTTTAAAATTTAAACTAGTCAGAAGCTACTTTCCTCCTAAAAATATGGATGATGCTTTTAAAGTATTTGAGATGTTTTGCAGAAAAATTCAGATAGAAAAAGGGTACTGCATCACTTCAATTTGAAGCGATCAAGGAGAAGAATTTGATAATAGAAAATTTGAAGAATTATGTGACAACAATGGTATAACTCACAAGTTCCCTTGTCCAAGGAATCCTTAACAAAATGGAGTTGTAGAGAGAAAGGACATAATTATGGTTGATATGCCCTAGACCATGTTGTGTAAAAGTGGACTGCCTTATGGATATTGGGCAGAAGTAGTATCCATATTATGCTATGTTCTTAACAGATGTCTTTAAGACACCCCTTATGAGCTGTGGAAAGGAAGAAAACTAAATGTTGCTTACTTTGGAGCTTTTGGGTGTAAGTGTTTCATTCTAAACAATGTAAAGGACAACCTTGGAAAGTTCAATGTGAGATTAGTCGAAGTTATTTTCTGGGTTACAATACTACCAGTAAAGGATTCAGAGTATATAATAAAAGAGCAAAGAAGATAGAAGAATTGATACATGTGGTATTTGATGATGCATTACCATCGACAATAGCAGTTGATTCAGTGATGAAGAACATCTTTTGATTCCTAAAAATATATTTGAGAATCAATCTACACCAATAATACCCTCATAATTACAAAATCAAGAAGGCCCCTCTAAAGATTGAATAGAGCGAGCTCCTTCATCTCAGCAAGAGTCTATACAATGAAAAATACTAAGAGAATGGAAAGGTCCTAATACACATCAATATATTTTTAGAGATCCCTCTTACTAACAAAAATTAGGTATTAGCCATAAAAGACGAAATGAATCAATTTGGCATAAACAAAGTATGGAATCTAGTACCTTATCTTCAAAAAAAGTCAATCATTGGGACTCGGTGGGTATTTCGAAATAAACTTGATGAAAATGGTAAGGGGTTAAGAAATAAAGCTAGACTTGTTGCTCAAGGCTACAATCAATAGGAAGGTATTGATTTTTGATGAAACTTATGCACTTGTTGTTTTAATGGAATCAATTAGAATTTTACTTGCCTTCACATGCTATAGAAACTTAAAGTTATTCGAAACGGATGTTAAAAGTGCATCCTTAAATGGTTACATTAACGAATAAGTATCTGTTAAGCAATCCCCAGGTTTTGAAGATGAAAACCGTCCATATTACGTGATGAAGTTATCCAAAGGTCTGTATGGTCTAAAATAGGCTCCTCGAGCATGGTATGAGAGGTTAGATAACTTTTTGCTTTAGAATAACTTTGAAAGAGGAAAGGTCGATAAAACCTTATTTATTAAAATAAAGGAGAATGCTTTACTCATAGTGTAAATATATGTTGATGACATAATATTTGGTGCTATTAATCCATCCTTATATGGAGAATTCTCAACATTAATGTAGGGGGAGTTTGAAATGAGCATGGTGGGAGAATTACCATTCTTTCTCGAATTACAAATAAGACAAATAGAAAAAAGGAATCTTCATTAGCCAAGACAAATACACAAATGAACTCATAAGAAATATTATTTTGAGAATGCTAAACTGATGGGTACTCCCATGTACACTAGAACTAAACTTGATAAGGACGAAGAAGGCAAAGCTATAGATGAGACAAGGTATAGAGGAATGATTGGATCACTATTATATGTTACATGCTCAAGACCAGACATTATGCTTAGTGTGTGTCTTTGGCATGCTTTTAATCAAATCCAAAGAAAGTCAGCTTCAAGAAGTTAATGAAATCTTTCAATATCTACGCAAAACTATGGACTTTGAACTATAGTATCTAAAAATTGGTTCATTTAACATAGCTATTATGATGCAGATTATACAAGTGATAAAGTTGATCTAAAAAGTACAAGTGGTCACTGTCAATTTCTTAGAGGATGTCTAGTATCTTGGTCCTGTAATAATCAAATTGCATAGCGCTTTTGACTAGTGAAGTGGAATACATAGTAACTGCCAGCTATTGTGTTCAAATCTTATGGATGAAGCATCAACTACTGGATTTTCTCTAAACTTTTCTCATATTCCTATATTATGTGATAATATAAGTGCTATAAATCTTTCTAAAAATCCTATGCATCATTTTAGGAATAAACATGTAGAAATCCAACATTATTTTCTTAGAGTTCATGTTTTAGAAGGACTCATTGATCTTTTGCATGTTACCGTGCAATTCGTCCTTTCACCATGCTATACCCCACTTGGTTTGAGTATGGTCAATATGTCAACTCTTACTAGACTGA
>JANZXR010013052.1:0-16109 GCA_027575705.1 Erythroxylum echinodendron
TAAATTAGTTGATTCACAGTTGAATAATCAAGTTGGTCACTTGATTATGGTTTAGACTGTAGTGTTGTGATTTATCTTCGTGTAAGTAAAAGAGTTTACTTTAAGGGAATGATGAGCTTCATATCATGATAGTAGTTGACTATCGATAATGGCACTATTAAATGAATCTGAAACCAAGAATGTTTTAAAGAATAAAGTGGCCCGTTACTTTAATCTTGAAACATACATCTTAGCATCATGTTATTACGAACCACAATCCTGATGAGTGGTGAACTCATATGTGTTTCATTATGATTCTTGATATGATTGGAATGGATTTATACAGAGTATCAATCTAGTGTCTACATGTTGGGATTATCAATTGAAACATGTATTAGGGAACATTCACTCAAATAAAGAGTTTATAGTGCTATCATTAATTTTAGATGTTTTTACAGAGTTTGGTGATTAAACTCCAAGAATTTGGTGATCAAACTTCTTACACCAAGATGATATCTTGTGTGTTAATCACCATATAGAGTAAAACGGGAGATCTAGAAGGAAAAACCAACATAAGAGCGAAACGGTAATTTTACCCTTTATTGAGTGGATGGCTATAATATGGTTCATAATAAAGTTTGCAATTAGACATCTTATTTAAAACATGCATTTTCATAATATTTAGTAATTCAAGAGTTCAATCAATTGTCTTTAGTGGAATGACATTTGGTTAATAAGCTGGAATTAATTCTAATGAGATTAAATTAATTCCGGGCCTAATGGAGCTTGAATTATATAAGTCCAATTGGATTCTCCATTTGGCTTCTAGGAAGGTTATCAAGCAAAGTAAGAAATATAAATAGAGGTTTTAAATCCCATGATTGAATGTTGGGCTTAATTTAATTAGAAGCCCAAATGAACATTTAATATTGGGCTTAACTTTAGTTTGATTTGATTAATTTGATTAATTAAATTAAAACGCAGTTATTAAAGAAAGGAGGGCATATTTCAATTTTTAATACCTAAATATGCAGCTGCACATTTAGCATTGAATTGCTAAATTAAAGATGGTTTTTTTTCATAAATTATCATCATTAAATGGAGTAATGATCTTATCATTAAGTGGTTTAATGGTTGACTTTTAATGATGGCATGTAATGTAACCTTTTAGCATTCATTTCATTAAATAAAGGAAGAGGTGCATTGATGTATTCTCTCTTCCTTCTTTCATCCATAACCAAAAAAGAGGTGGTCTCATTTAGGTTATTGGTCTTTTTATATAGCCATCTTAAACAAATGAGAAGAGTCTCATTTACTGGCTTCTTTATGATTGATTAAATAATGAAGTAATGCATTGGATGCACATCACATCTTTCTTTTATGATAACCGAAATAGACAAGGAGAGAAAAAAGTGTTCTTGCATTTTGTTTTGACTCACTCTCTCCTCTAAAGTATGGATAACCGAAACTTGAATTAGAAAGTCTCATTTTTGGCTTCTTTCTTCTGAAAAACTCCTCAAAATACTTCTTCTCCTTTCCAACCAAAGGATCTTGTTAACCAAGTTGTCCAAGAAGAACAAGTGGTAGATCAGATTGGTTGGGGATACAACAACAAGGAGAGGATGCATTGATAAAGGAAAGGATACAAAAGAGTCAAAGCTATAGCAAGGATTTAGAGAGGATACGAAAGCAAGGAGTCTGTATATTTTTACCACCTTGTTCTTATGTAAATTATGTTCCTTATACCGTATCATGTATAGCTAAAACATGTTGATTTGGTTATGTTAATTCCGCTGCATTTTGATTTCAAAAAAGTTTTGAAATATACCGTTTAACCAAATCTTGCATGCTTTTGTTTTCGATCCAACAATATAGGATTCGTTTTAATATGATATTTTGCGAGAAATTTGTATAGTGATCAAACTTGTTGTTGTTATAGGTCGTCTTCCATAGAGGCCCGAGTTGTCGAGTCAGCTGACCTTGAATCCATAGGAGCCAATAGATAGCCTCCTATGCCTCAGTTAGAGCCAATATCGTCGAGAGTACCTGAGAGGAGAGAAAGGAGGTTTGATAAGTTTCGAAAATAGGGAGCTGTAGACTTCTATGGGAATACAGAACCTGTTGAGGCAGAGAATTGGTTAGAGAGGACAGAAAGTATATTGGACTAGATGGATTATGAACCAGACCAAAGGTTTGATTATGCCGTTTCGTTACTACAAGGTCCAGCTTAATAATGGTAGAAGAACATTTCCTGTAGTTTGGCTTGACCTTACAGACTAACTTGGGAAGACGTTTTGAGGGTTTTCAAGGAAAATTACGTTCCAAATATCTATTTAGACAAGAAAATGAAGGAGTTCTTTGATCTAAAATAGGGGAACCTCACTATAGCTGAGTATGAAGTGTGGTTTAATGAGTTGTTGGGTTATGCTATGGCTTTGGTCCCGACTGAGGAAGACAAATGTAGACAATTTGAAGATGGGCTGATTATGGAAATTAAAACAAGACTGGCGATCACTAATTTGAGTAGCTTTTCTGAGTTGAGAGCCACTTCGATCAAAATTAAAAAATTGTTGAAGGATGAAAGAGATGTGTACAAGAAGGAGTTCAAACTGAAGAGACCTAGTGAATTTCAAGCTGATTCAGGTAGAAAATTCGGCAAACGTTAGAGTGAACCGTTGCGATCATAGTTGAGATCGAGGCAGTCAGGATTTAAGCTAAAAGGTGGCTTTACCTCTTTTGGTAGAGGCCAGGCATCTAGGGGACAAATATATAGCAAGCAACCATCGCAAATGCCTAACTGTAAATACCGTGGGAAGAAATATGATGGTGAATGCTGGAGGTTAAGAGAGCCTGTTTACATTGTGGCTCTTATGAGCATCAGCTTAGGGACTGTCCTGTAATTTCTGGAGTCCAGTCTGGAGTGAGAAGGGGCTCAGTGCCTGAGATGACTGTTCAGCAAAGTAGAGCCAGTGGAACAGGACAGAGAGCAGAAGTAGAGACAGAACTAGTTTTACAGGTCCTAGTGTTAGGACTGAAGTGCAGAGTAATCAGCTACAGTCCTAGCCCATAATTATTGCAATCACCAGACAAGAGGCTCAGGACTCCCCAGATGTCATTACAGGTGTGTTACATGTCTTTCAATTTGAGGCATTTATATTATTAAACCCTGAGTCGACATATTTATTCATCATCCCACATTTAGCATTTAGATTGCATTGTGTGAAGGAGATAATGAAATGTGGATTAGAGGTGAGTACTTCAGTAGGTAGCACGACAATGATTAGTGATGTATATAAAAGGTGCATAGTTCGGATTGATCAGGTAGAGTTAGAAGTTGATTTGATTGTACTGCAGTTGAGAGAGAGATAGGCCTCATCTTAGGCATGGATTGGCTCACTTCTCATAGGACGGTGATGAATTGTTATACTAAGAAGGTAGTTCTTGAATCCCCTAATCAGCCGAGTGTGGTGCTTCGAGGAGTTAGTCAGGCAATGCCAGCCTAACTAATTTCATTCATGAGTGCTTTGAGATTGATCTGAGGTGGAAGTGAGACTTATCTGGCCCATGTAGTTGATACTCAGAATGAGCAAACAATTCAAGATATTCCTATTATTAGGGATTTGCCTGATGTATTTCCTAATGAATTATCAGGATTACCCCCTGACAAGGAGACAAAGTTTACTATCGACCTTGTTCCAGGTACCTCTCCTATATCTAGTCCTCCATATAGGGTGGAACCCATGGAATATAAGAAACTTAAGACTTAGCTACAGGAGTTATTAGACAAGGGCTTCATTAGGCCTAGTGTATCAGCCTGGGGAGCTCCAGTCTTATTTGTTAAAAAGAAGGATGGGACCTTGAGATTGTGTGTTGATTATAGACAGTTAAGTTAGGTAACAGTGAAAAACAAGTACCCCTTATCGAGGATAGATGATCTACTTGATCAGTTACGGGGAGTTCAAGTGTTCACTAAATTAGATTTGAGATCTGGATACTATCAATTGAAGATAGCTAAAACGGATGTACCGAAGAGTGCCCTTAGGACCAGATATGGGCATTTCGAGTTCTTGGTGATGCTTTTGGATAAACAAATGGTCCAGAAGCTTTTATGGCCCTGATGAACAAGGTATTTCAGCCTTATCTAGATCATTTCGTGATTGTATTCATTGATGATATTTTAGTGTACTCTAAGAGCAGTGAGGAAAATTTTTAGCATTTAAGGTTAGTGTTACAAATAATGAGGGAGAAGCAATTGTATGTCAAGTTCAATAAGTGTAAATTCTAGCTAGATTAAGTAGTGTTCTTGGGTCACATAGTGTCTAGACAAGGCATATAGGTGGACCCAAAGAAAGTTGAGGCAGTGATGAAGTGAGAAACCCATAAGAATGTATTTGAGATTCAGAGTTTTCTTCGGTTAGCAGGATATTATAAGAGGTTTGTTGAGAGGTTTTCACTAATCTTAGCCCTTTTGAAAAAAAAATCCTAAGGAAGGATGTATCTTTTAGATGGAATGATGAATTCCAATGGAGTTTTGAGGAGTTAAAATATCAGTTGATTACAACACCGGTGTTAGCTATTCCATCTGGATCTGAAAGGTATGTTGTGTATAGTGATGCCACACATCAAGGGGTTAGGATGTGTTTTGATGCAGTATAGTAAGGTGATTTCATATGCATCGAGGCAGTTGAGACCCCATAAGTTCAACTACCAAGTTCATGATTTGGAATTGGCTGCATTAGTATTTGCTTTGAAGATTTGGAGACACTATCTGTATGGTGAGACGTTTCAAATATTCACAGATTATAAGAGCTTGAAATATTTGTTGACTCAGAAAGAATTGACTATGAGACAAAGAAGATGGATTGAACTACTGAAAGATTGTGATTGTACGATTGAATATCATCCTAGTAAAGCTAATTTGGTAGTAGATGCATTAAGTAGAAAGTCCAATAGCAATGTGCCACAAATACAGGCCTCAAGGTTACCAAACCTAGTACAATTGAGGGAATTGAATGTTGAATTGAATTTGGACTAGAATGAAACATTAGTAGCTACACTGAAGCTCAGGCCAATATTGCGTAAGAGAATTAGAAAAGCTTAGAGTAAAGATCCAGAATTAGTGAAGCTTATTGAGAAGTTGAAACATGGTTCAAATTTTAAGTTTTAAGTTGAGAGATGAGACACTGTGGCTGAAGCAGAGATTGTGTGTACTTGATGTTGATGATTTGAGAAGAGAGATTCTAAAAGAAGCACATATGGCAACTTATGCTATGCATCCTGGTACTACCAAGATGTACAGTACACTAAAACAACAATTTTGATGGCCAGGGATGAAGAAGCAAGTGGCAGAGTTTGTCGCTAAATGTTTGACTTGTCAACAGATTAAGGATGAGCATCAAGCTCTAGTTGGGAAGTTACAATCATTGCCAATTTTAGAATGGAAATGGGATAGAATTACTATGGATTTTATTATGGGATTGCCTAAGACTTCAAGGTAACATGATGCTATTTAGGTCATTGTTGATAGATTGACAAAATCGGCCCATTTCTTACCTGTGAGGGAGAATAATTCACTAGATCAATTAGCCCGGAGGTATGTGAATTAGATTGTAAGATTACAGGGTGTCCCAATATCTATTGTGTTTGATCGGGATCTCAGATTTACTTCCAAATTCAGGGGTAGTTTACATACAGCATTGGGTACAAAGTTGAATTTCAGTACAACATTTCATCCTCATTCAGATGGACAAAGTGAAAGGACTATTAGTACTGTGAGGATATGCTCAAGGCTTGTGTTTTGGAGTTCCAAGGAGCATAGGATCAATATGTGGCACTTATTGAATCTGCATATAATAATCATTATCACAGTAGTATCAGTATGGCTCCATATGAAGCCTTATATGGCAGGAAATATTGGTCACCATTATATTGGGATAAAGAGGGCTTAAAGATCATTGAAGGTCCATAATTGATTCAGGATACTATGGATAAAGTGAAATTGATTCGTAACTGAATTAAGTCAGCTCAAGAGAGATAAAAGAGTTATGTCAATTAGCATCATAGGGATATGGAATACCAAGTGGTGCTAAAGTGTTTTTGAGAGTGCCATCTTGGTAAGGAGTGCTGAGCTTTGGTAAAAAGGGTAAGTTAAGCTCTAGATACGTTGGTCCATATGAGATTATTGAGAGAGTTGGACAATTGGATTATAGACTAGAATTACCAGAAGAAATAGCTCAGATTCACAATGTATTTCATGTGAGTATGCTCAGGAGATATCAATCTGATCTGACGCATGTGTTACCAGCTCAACAAGTTAAAATTGCAAGTAATCTGAGTTATGTTAAGGAACAGGTAAAGAAAATTGGATATCAAAATAAACAGTTGAGAAACTGAGTATGTTGAACCTCGTCTCCGGAGTCTAACTCGTACTTGCTCTGATACCAATAGTGTTAGACCCCGTTTTCAAAGTCCAACTTGCATGCAGCATAAACTAATACGTGAATTTATCTATCAAAGCGAACACCTTAACCATTATCGTTTTATCTTCTCTTCTCTAGTGACACCACTGTTGCATACTTATTTTGCATATTCATCACTCATACTTGCCTTCAACAACTCTCCTTCTTAATTCAACTACACTCGTCTTCTATCCATTTATTTATTTCAACCTGAAGAACCTCAAGAACAGCGTTGGCGAGTCCCCACTTTACATATACGTGCTTCAGGGTTACTGGTATAACTTTTGCTATAGACATCCAAATCAGGGTATCTTTAGCTAGTTTGAAAGAGGATTTCAAGAACTATAACTTTCATGAAGACTCGAAGGTCAATTATATCTTCTGGAGGGTCAAAAATGGGACAGAAGATAATCGTGTATAGTAACCCAGACGATAGCGTGAGTAATAACACAGACGAAGTCCGTGAACAGTAACATAGACGAAGTCTGTAACACAGACGATGTTTTCCAATTGCCATAACTTTCTCTAGTAGAATCGGATCAAGGTGTTCTTTATATGGTTCGAAAGAGGATTCTAAAATCTACAACTTCCATGAAGATAGTCGAGTCCAACTCTATCGTTTGTGGGGTCAACAATGGGACAGAAGATAGGTATAGGTAAACATAGAAGAGGCAAAACACAGAAGGAGTTTATGAGCAATATCCTAGATGAAGTTCATTCGTCTGTGAACAGTAACATAGACGAAGAGTAGGAACAGTGACATAGACGAACTCATTCGTCTGTATACGGTAACACAGACGATTTCATTCGTCTGTAAATAGTAACACAGATGAATCCTTCAACCAATATAACCTCTTAACTCCTTCTTCTTATCCTTGGCCTATAATCTATCCTCTTTGGTTGACTTTTATCCTCTGTGTTGACCCCTTATCGTATATGGTCTATCCTCTATGTTCTTACGTCCTCACAGACGATCCTTTTTTCTCTTAGTTCATCCTTTCGTTTGTGTTCTGACGTCAACACAGACGATAAGAAGCTGTCAGACACTGGAATTAGGCCGATCATCAATGTTGAAAGGGATCCAGCCTCGATGATCAATTCCTTTGATTCCTGGTGGCGGCATGATTCCCAGACCTTCATTCTTTCTCCGCCTGCCCAAGGTATGTCTGGTAAATTTCTGACCTTCCTCTTTATTACCTAGAACTTTATGCCAATAGTTAACTTTCTCCTTTTCTTTCGGGTGTCCTCTCTCCCTCGGCTTCCAGAGGAAAATTGTCTGCTGCCTTTGCCAAAAGCAAGATTCACAAGGATGATCAAGGTAATCACCATTTCTCTCCATCCCTTCCTTTCTCTACTTCCTTCTAATTTCATCTTTGGTTTGCAGCTCCCTCAGGTGAGAAAACAACTAAACAACTCAAAGTCTCCCCCAGTTTCAAAGTTAAAAAAAACACTGGACAAGAAGAAAACTACTTCTGCTGGCTCTCGCAGATTTGGAAGGTTGGCTAGTTAACCAAAATTTAGGGCAGTCATTGGTACCCTGGAGGTCACCAGTGATGAAGGTTCAGAGGGGGCAGGTGAAGAGAAGGAAGTCTTAAGCTTCCATGAGGTCACCCGACATTTGGAAGTTGCTAGTGACCAACAGGACGCCGAACCTGTGATAACCGAGGATATCATGGGCACCAGAACCACCAATGACTAGGCTTCTTCTCCCACGAAGGTATGGACTTTGCCTTGCCAGCCTCCTTCTTCCTTTATGCTGGTACATCCTTACTGACTTGTATTTATTCTCTACAGGCTCTGGCTTCCATTAGTGCCGCACCAGAGGAAGAGCTCTCTTGGGAGGAGCCCTTGATTGCAATGGACTTAAGTGTCTTCGATCCTCCTTCTATTGTCCCCATTATGGTGTCTCCAGAGGAAGCAGCTGTGGCTAAGGAAAAGGTTAGGGCTTTCTTCTCTTCTAATTTTGACTCATTGGATGAAGCCACTGTACAGGAGTCACTTCAAGCCATGAAGGTTCTGCAATCCTCAGATCTCTTGGCCACCAAGAAGGTGGTGCTGAACTCTTTGAAAGGCAGGATTAGTAGTTTGAGGCCCAATTTTTAGCTTGTTCCAGCCAGAGGGAAGATGCAAATCGCCAAATGAGTCACTTTCAGACTCTGAACACTTCCTACGGCCTTCCGAAGAAAGTAGTGGAGACCCTTTCTGAGGACATCAAGCAATCTAATCTAGAAGCCGACAACCACATCGCTCAAATAAAAGCTTGGGAGGAGGAGATTGTGGAACTTTAAGGAAAGGTTGCTGCTGCTCAAGAAGAAGTGTCTAGGCATTGGGTCTCCTTGGTGGGTAAGAAGGAAGCCTTAAGGGTACAAAAGTAGGAAGCCACCGAAAGTGGTGAGGAGTTGAAAAGGCACTATCCTTCCATTGTGGCTTGTTATTCTAATATGAGGGGAGCTGAACGAACAATTCATGACTGCCTAGTTCAGTGGGATGAGCTTCTGTAAAACATTTGTGGATTGCTTGTGTAGCCTGCTTTATAAGCGGCTTATTTTTGGAAGGATTTTTTACATTTGGCCTTATACTGTTTGAACTTGAATTTGCTATGAATGAATGACGAGCCACAAATTTATTCCATTTATTTACACTAAACCGATTACTCTTACGCAAATTTAGACAGCCTACTTCATAAAATTTTATCAATGGCCGCCCATTGATGCGAGCATTTAAATCCTACTCTTTTTGAATATTTTCCCACGTAGTGGGATAATATCTCTTCAAGTATTTTCCATTGATGTACTTACTGTGAGTTTCTCTAGATAGACTTGATAATCAGTAGGCATTCCTAGGTAACATCTTGTGGACTTTGAATGGCCCTTCCCAGTTCGCTGACCATTTCCCGTACACCCGATATTTACTCCCAATGGGCAGTACCAACTTCCAGACTAAATCGACTTCATCAAAATTCTTTTTTCTTACTTTTTTGTTGTAGGCTCTAGCCACCTTCTTCTTCTGTAGAACCATCTTATTGAGGGCATCCATTCTCACGTTGTCCAATTCTTCTAGTTCCATCATCATGACTTGCGAGTAGTCCTCTGGCGTTAAGTTGTTTTTCCATGCAACTCTTAATGAGGGCACCACTAACTCCATAGGTAGTACAGCGACATGTCCAAAGGTCAACGAAAATGGACTCACCCCAGTCGTGCTTCGTTTCGATATCCTGTATGCCTATAGAGTCTCAGAAAGAAGGTTGTGCCAGTCCCTAGGATTATCCTTCATCATTTTTTGTAGAATGTTGTTTATGAATTTGTTCGAAGCCTCGGCTTGTCCATTTGCCTGAGGATAATAAGGACTTGACCTTAGTAATTTAATACCGTAATCTGCCGCAAATTCCCTGATTAATTCTCTAGTAAACTTTGTCCTTTGGTCAGTGGTAATTGACTCGAGAATCCCAAACCTATGGATCAAATTTTCCTTGATAGACTGAATGACTTCTTTCTGCTCAACCTTCTTCATTGGTAGAGCCTCTACCCACTTGGTGAAAAAATCCGTAGCCACTATGATAAAAGATTAGCATTTAGATGACGCTAGTAAAATTTCCTAATCAGGTCAATGGCCCACCCACGAAAAGGCCACGGCTTGATTATACTTGTCAATTCTACAGCTGGTAGTCTCTAGATTTTCCTATGTCTCTGACACTGCTTACAGCCCTTAGCATACCTGAAACAGTCATCAATTATGCGAGGCCAGTAGTAACCATGCCTATGAATCACCAATGCATTTTCTCTCCGAATTGATAAGCGCCGTACACACCTTCATGCACTTGTTTCAAGACTTCCATTGACTCCACAGGGCCTAAACATCTAAGGAGGAGGCCATCAGCACTTTTCCTGTACAGAGTGCCTTCCACTAGAAGATAATTTAGCGCCTGCATTTTGATTCTATAGGGTGTCCTTCCTTTTAGGTTATCCAAGTATTCTTTGATAGAGCTTCTCCAGTCACCAGCACACTCTACATTGGTGTTAAACACATCTACTGGCATCCCTCGGGCTTCGATAGAAGGATGATTTTTCTTTTAGATAAGGACAAACTTATGCATCAGTTCGACGAAAATTTTTCACTCTGGAGGCCATCCAAGCCATTGAATCTGCCTCCCAACTGTCTTCTCGCAGAACGTAGAATAAATCCACGCACTCAAAATCGTCTAACAACTAAACCACAGCAGCAAGGTACGGTGCCAAAGAGAAACTGCTACACTTATATTCACCATTTAGTTATCTGATGACCAGTTGCGAATCCCCATATATGGCTAAGTCTTTGGCACCGAATTCTTTGAGGATCTCCAACCCAATTATTAGAGCTTCATACTTAGCTTAATTGTTAGTGCATGGAAAGTTGAGATTAAAAGAGAGTGTAGTTTTGATGCCTATTGGGGATATGATAATGACTCCTGCCCTAGCAGCATCAGTCGTGCTGGATCCATCAAACTTTAAAATCCATGGGGCTCTTTCTAAATAGAATACGTTTAGGTCCGGTTTTTCAATGTCGAGTACTTTTATACTTGGATGGTCAGCCAGAAAATTTACGATGGCTTGCCCTTTCACAGACTTTTGAGGTAGGAACTGGAGAGAAAAGTCAACTAAAGAAATAGCCCATTTTCCTATTCTCCCAGTGATAATCAGCCTTGTCAACATGTACTTGATCACGTCAATGTTAGACACCACAAACACTAAATTTTCCATCATGTAATGCCTTAACTTCGTACACGTAAAATATAAAGCCAGACATACTTTCTCAGTCGAAGAGTATCTAACTTCAGCGTCTTTGAGGGTCCTACTCAAATAATAAATATCTTGCTGGTTACCTTTAGTGTTGTTCTGAGCTAAAACGCATCTGATTGAGGTTTCTGATGCTGCTAAGTCTAAACAGAGGGTATGGTCTTTCCTTGGCAACATAAGCATTAGTGGTGAAGAAAAATATTCCTTTATCTTATCAAATTCTTGCTGGTGTCTGTCTTCTCATAGAAATTCTTCTTCTTTCTTTAGTTTAGCAGTTCCAAGAAGACCTTTGTCTTGCCTGCCAAGTTAGAGATAAATCTCCTTTGGTAATTAATCTGAACCAGGAACCTTTGTAGTTCCTTTTTGTTTTTAGGAGGCTCTGCCTGCGTAATTACTTTATCTTTGTTGTCATCGACTTCCACACCCCTTTGATGGACCAGGAACCTGAGAAAATTTCCAGCTCTGACTCTGAAGGCATACTTTAGCGGATTGAGCTTGAGCTGGTGTCTCCTTAGTCTCTCGAATCCCTGCCTGAGATGCTCTACATGATCACCTTGTTTTTTGGACTTCATAACCACGTCATCGATGTAGACTTCGACAATCTTTCCAATAATATCATTGAAGATGAGGTTCATGGCTCTTTGATAAGTCGCTCCTGCGTTCTTTAACCCAAAAGGAATCATAACCCATTCGAATGTATCAATTGCCCCTGGACACCATAATGCTATGAATATCATCCTCGACAATTTTGATCTGATTGTAACCAGCAAAACAATCCCAAAATGTTAACATTTCATGGTTGGTCGTGGCATCAATAAGCATGTCACTGACCGACATTACATACACATCCTTGGCTGTGGCGACATTTAAGTCTCAAAAATCTACACACACTTTAATTTTCCCGTTCTTCTTAACTACAAGGACTATATTTGCCAGCCACTCTGTGTACTTAGATGGTCTAATAAAGCCTACTTTCAAAAGCCTTTCTATTTCTTCTTTCACCTTCATCTCGACTTCCTTGGACATCCTACTGGGTGGTTTTTGAAAGGGACGAAATTCATGCTTGATGGGCAGTCGGTGTTCCACCAAACTCCGACTTAGCCCTGGCATATCCTTGTAATCCCATGCAAAATAGTCTTTGTAATCATGAAGCAACTTGGTTATCTCCTCGCATAATTCTTTACTAACAAGGCCGCTGATATATGTCACTTCAGGATCCTCGGCAGAATTCAAGTTGATTTCTTCCAGAGGGTCCTTTACTTGAAGTCTCTCATCTTCCATTTTGGGTGGCGCGACTTGTAGCTCCTCTAGATTTATTTCATCTCTTACTATTTCTGGGATTTCTCCTTCATAAACTAACTCGGTTCTGAACATCTTGATTTCATGGTTAACCACTAGTTGTTTCTTAGTCTATTACAAAATCGCTTCCTAGGTGACCCTTCCAGCCCTTGGCCACCCTTCTTTACTTCCTCGATCAGTCATTGGCCTAGCTGGCCAACGTTTGCTTCCATCGACCTTAGTGGCCTGATGCTTTTGTCCTTCTCACTGGCACCACGTGCTTGGAGTAGCAAATACTTGTCTTTAGTGAACTTCATCAGTGTGGGCCTACCTTCTTTGTTCGATCCCTCAAAGGTAATTAGTGTGATATCTCCATGGTAATAGCAGGCATCCACCAAATTGACTTCAGCACTAAAAGGATTATTGTCTGCCTTAACCATTTCCACGTTGTCATCATGCCAGAATAATAAGAACTGGTGAAGGAGGACGACACACACATATTTGCGTGAATCTAGTCCCTGCCTAGAAGCAACTTGTAACTCGCGTTAGTGTTAATTACGAAGAAAGCAGACACACACATCTTACTCCCTACTGTTATTTGTAGTGGAACTACTCCCAAAGTCCTTGCTACGTCCTTGGTCACCGCAGTCACCACTAGGTCTGTAGCATTAATGTCCTTTTCTCTTTTCACAAGTCCTAATAGCACTTTCAAGGGAATCACGTTTACAGCTGCTCCATTGTCCACCAAAACTCTGTCCAATGGCTTTTCATTGACGCAAGCCCATATGTACAGTGGTTTAGTGTGATGCACTATCAACGGCTCGTTGAACGTCAGAGCTTTGCTCTCTTTGGTGTCCTACTTTTTCTCTGAGAATTTCTCCACTGGACTTTGTTCTTCTTCTACAACCATAACTTTTCCTTCATCTCTCAGCTTGTCTTTCCCCTCTTCATCAGGATCGGCACGGCAAAAAATAGTTGGTAATAACACTGAAGCAGCTCCCAGGTAATAAACAGGGACATCATTGACATTGACATAACTTTTTTCTTGGTCCTCGATACCACCATCCTCTGTGGCCTTTCTTCGGAACTTGTTCCTCCAAATTCCTCCTTCACAGCGCTCTACCATCTGCTTGGTCATGTTGACTAACTTCTTCCTCTTATTAAGCATCTGTTTTTTTTTCACCAAGTGAGCCATGGTCTAAACTTGAAGTTTCGTTTCCAGTTCTTCTTTTTCCCAGAATAGTCTCTCGGCAAACTTCTTGCGCCGCAACCTTCTTTTCTTTGTTTTAACATTTTTTTGAGTAGCAGTAAGTATTTCCTTTTTATCCTTCCTCATGCTTTCTATCCGAATCCACTCTTCAGTTTTCTTGGGCATCGGTGGCTTGACAAATTTCGAGTCACCGTCAGTGTCGATGGCTACCTGGTCACTGGCTTCCCTATTATTTCTAGTGACCTGGCTACTGATCCTTTCCAGGGCACTGATTCTCTCTTGCCTTTTAGAAGTAATGGTGAGGTCATCTTTCCTTTTCCATATGTTCCACCCTTTAGGCCTCCACACTTTATTCATATGCTCTTGCCTCCTTTTTTGGTTGAGCCAACTTCTCATATCAATGCATGCTACGTTCACCGACCCCACTGGCAATGGATTCTTGTCAATGAGCATTGCTTCTTCTGGGAAATTGAGAATTTTTCTGTTGATGTAATCCTGAATCACATTCCTGAAGGCCCAGCACATGTTGGTAGAATGCGTCTATGCGTTATGATATTTGCAATATTCTTTACCTTTATCTCCTCCTTGGTAGGCAAAACGTGTTCTTCCGGCAAAGAGATAAAATCAATTTTCATGAGATAATCAAAAATTTATGATGTCTTACTTACATAGAAAGTGCACTTGCTCCCCCTCTTGTCGCTATTTTGTTGCACTCCAGGAGGCATCTTTGCCAGGTATGGGCATACTATACTTCCAGTATCGGATACGACAGCTATAGCAACCTCCATTTCATCGTTATGGACTTCCTTGAAATAGATCCCCATGGCCTGCATTTTGAGCTTATGGTCTTCTTTA
Source organism: Erythroxylum echinodendron (assembly GCA_027575705.1). Lineage (NCBI taxonomy): Eukaryota > Viridiplantae > Streptophyta > Magnoliopsida > Malpighiales > Erythroxylaceae > Erythroxylum > Erythroxylum echinodendron. The sequence goes on from JANZXR010013052.1 coordinate 14,553, forward strand.
AGTAGCTCCTCGTATTCTGTCACCTTCATAGCCAACTCGAAAAAGTCTCTAAAGTCCATCCCTTGTAACTTTTTCCTCAGCTCCAGGTCCAAAGCCTTTTGCGCCATCTTCACAAACTCAGTCTCCGGAATATTGATCCTTCACTTGTTTCTTGTCCTTTTGAACCTAGCAATGAAGTCATCTGCCCTTTCTACGGTGCACTGAGTGAGTCTGGACAAATCTGCGATACTGACTTCAGGCTCACTTTTGTAAAACTGAGCATGGAAGACTCTCATCATACCTACCCAACCAAACACGGAGTCTCTTGGCAGTGACACGTACCAAGAGAAAGCAGCTCTAGTTAACGAATTTGGGAACAATTTCAACAGCAGGTATTGGCAGTTGAAAATTCCGAGCATTGAGTGGTGAACCTCGCTATGTGTTTGATGGAAGACTGTTCGTCTTCTCGAGAAAACAACGTGAAATCTGAAATTTTTACACCCCTGGGAAAGGATGCTCTGTCCATGAATTCAGGATAAGGTTTCCTAAATTCGGGTCAGACAATCTAATTGAACCCGGGGCCATACAATTCTTAGGCGATCTCATGAAGTGCATCTCTGGTAACATGATCGATCGCCTGAGTGTTCTGTCTGTGCATTGCTTGACCCATGGTCACCGGCTGTTGAATAACCTGGTGACTTGTACTCTTTGGGAGTGCCTGCGTCTAGTTGGTCACCAGACTCCCATTGCCCCCTGAGCTCATTCCCTCTTCATAGAGGTGAGGTTGAGTTGCTGGTCTAGTGTGGCTATGAAACTGAACAGGGGTCTTGTGGTTGATGGACACCGAAGGCATAGTAGAATTCGGTGTCTCATCCCTTCTTTGCAGTGGCTGGTAAGTGGTCACCAGCTGTTTCTCCTTGTTGGGGCTGTCAATCCTAGTGGACTGCCCCCCGAGTACCTTCATAGGAGAAGTTTCTCCCAACTTGGCCGCCTTGGCTGACGACCCTTCACCTCCAGTTGGAGTGATTGTGAGTGCCACTAGCTAATTTTTGCGGCCACTGGTAGCTTGCTGGCCTGTGATTCAGCCTGACGCGATGTCTTGCTTTATTTTTCTCCGCCTATGCCTTCTTCTTTCTCTGGCATGACAAATCCAGTGACTGCAGCCAAAATTTCTTTTTGATTACTCCCCATGGTGTTCAAGAGAGTGCGCGTTTTAGCTGCTGATTTCTCTATGGCCTCCGGAACGTTTGTTAAAAGTATCTCAATGTTGCTTACTTGACTTAACTCAACGGGTTGAGGTCGGTCTTCCTGCGTCGCTGTTGCAACATTTTCTCTTCATTGCGTGGTCCCACCGGGTGTGCCAAAAATATGTTTGCCTTTATTTTGATTAAAGGTTAACACGTAGCCCTTTGTTTCAGTTTGCGAGCGTGCTATGAATTTAAAGTATTTCCAAACTAAAGAAATAAGGAAAAAGATTGCACCTCGTAATCTGACTGAAATGAAAACGACTGTGTATTGCTAGAAAGGGACAAAAATCTAACAGAAAGAACTTTGCTTTATTGATAAACAAATCGGCAA
>JANZXR010013150.1:0-15000 GCA_027575705.1 Erythroxylum echinodendron
GTATTGACCGGTACCGGTACAGTACCGTTTCAGAACTCAATCCGGTACCGAGTCCGGTACGGTATTCGCAACATTGCCTATGACACAATAAAATTTCGTCAATTTCACAACAATCTCTCTGCAGCCCCTATTTTGGGTCATGTCCTTATTTCATTTAATCCACATAAGATATGAGTTGGCACATGGCTATAGATAGGAAAACATAGGACAATCCATGTTCCTTTAAGAATTATAATTTTCTTTATATTTTTGCTTAAAATAACATATAATTCTTAAATAATTTCATCCTATGGTTAATTTATTATAATTATATGAAAATAAATCTAAGTTAAGTAAAACAAGGTAAATTGACATAAAAATGAACCAAACTACTTTTAAAATTATATCCATTTACATGGACATTAAATATTCCCATGCTTATGCTTTTTCTCATCCTCAAGTAAATCAAGTTCAATCACTTTTAACTTAAATAGGTGACAATTTTAAGGAAATGAAACAAATATAATAGAGAAATCAAGGTTATCCATTATCTACTCAATTGCATTATTCATCAACAAGAAAGGCATTCAATACTTAATCAAACCTTTCAAATAATAACTTAATCCTTATAATTAGTCTCTAACTTAGAAAAGCCACCCTATTTGAAAATGTATCATTTCATTTGTCTATCAAAAAGGTTAGAGTTACTATTATTCTTCCCTCTAAAATTTACTTTGTTATTTTAAAGTGATGTTCTTAGTATTGGATAATTAAATTTACTTTCTTAGGAAAATTTTAAGGTGACAGAATAAGCTTCCTAAGATTAAGAACATCAATTTTCTTTGGCAAGTAAGATTGTTTGCTTCTCCTCTTTTTATTAGTCATAACTATTTCCTTTTTAGATTATAATGCATATTTATTTTACTAGTATTTATGTCTTTGTTAATATTTCATAATATATTTTAATTTTGTGTATTTTTTTTGAATGATTCAAAGTTCAATACACTTTATTCCTTTGTGTTTCCTCGTATTGATCTATTAATAACATGTACCACAAGTTTGTAATAGATTTAATTGACCAATGCTACTATCCTAACCATTCATATCCTAGCCATTAAATGGTTAGTTTTTGTTTCTAATGAATATTTAAGGTTATTTTAAGTATAAATAGAAAACATATGAAATATGGAAGTGCTTGTATAATTACTAAAATGCTACTTTTTTAAATTTTTATAATTACTATAATTAGGACAATTGCTTGAATAATTTGAAACAATGAATCTAATTTGGATTCATATGAATATAACTATGTCATTTGGTCTTACTAATGCACTTAATATTTTTATAAAGTTAATAAATCAAGTATTGTATACATATATAGGTAGGTTGTAGTTTTTTGTTTCATGATTTTACAACTTCCTATTTATATGGACAACCTCTTTTTAATGTCAGGAGTTGAAGTGTTTCTTGAATCATACCAATATTAAAATAATAATAATTCTACCTTAGGTGAGCTATTCTTATTATACATTGTTATTGAGTTGAATTATAGAGATCAGATAACACTTTAAGCTAAGTATATATGCCTATTGATGAATAAAACAACTATGGAATTTACATGTGTTGTGTCTTAGAATTGTGGTATAAGGAATGGCATCCTAGATCTTTTGTTATAATAGGTTCATATTTATATGTCATATGCACCATCTATGTCTATCTTTTATAATAGTAGATTCGGAAGCACTTATGTAATCATGTGATGTTAAGTGAATTTAATTACTTGCACCATCTATATCTATCTTTTATAACCAAAATTTAGATAAAATCACTTATGTAATTGTGTGATGTTAAGTGAATTTAATTACTTGCATCATCTATGTCTATCTTTTATAACCAAAATTCAGATAAAATCACACCAATGAACTTATGGATTATCGATTTTATATTTTAGGAAAGGATTTTGCTCTTGTAGATATTATTGGAAATTATGTTAGTAAAAATAATGTATCAGTTGCATGCTATGTAATTGATAATAATTTGAAACAATGAATCTAATTTGGATTCAAATGACTAATTAACTATGTCATTTGGTTTTAGTAATGTTCTTAATATTTTCTTAATGTTTATATTTGTTCCAATGCTAAGGAAATATATCTATGATTCAAACCATATTATTGCCTACCAACCTTTAGGAAGGTATAAGAAGATTTAAACTTTAAATAAATGTCAATTAAAATTCGATTCCAAATCTTAGGCTCTTTGTAATGTTTAGTCGAATGGTGAAAATTTTATGGGAATTTCATAGTTTACAAGGATTGTAACATCTTAGATTTTTGGCTTTTGTATACTTAATTTGTAGAGGGTCATTCTTCTTTACATGTTTTATGCTAAGTGTTTCTCAATGTTTCATATATTGTTTAAGTGTCTTTGTAAGTTTTTTTTGGATGTTTAATTGGTGTTAGTTTAGGTTAGGGTATGTTTTGGAGTTAATAAGCCTAAAGATTGTAAGTTCATTTTTGGGATTATATTTTAAAGGGTATTTTTTTTGGGTGTTTCCATATAGTTAGAGTAACATTTTTAAGAAGTCTAAAACATAAAAGTTTTAGTTTCATGTGTTTAGCTTGCTTAGGGTGATAAATCATGAGATTCTAAGTTATGTAGGGTAGGTTAAGGTTGTTTTAGTAACCAAGAGTTAAATTAGTCACCTACTTGCTTCGACCTTTTAAATAAGTTTTAGTTGGATAAGGCTTTTAGAGCAAGTACCTCTCTTAAATCGTCCCTAAATAAATTTTAAACGTTTCAAAAGTGCATAGAGCTGTTCATATCTCTCCCCATTCTCTCTCAAGTTCCTTTTAAGGGTTTTCAAGTTTTCATAACGAAATCTCAAGTTTCTTCTATTCCTTTCATATTTCTATATTGCTTCTTATTTATGAACTTTCTTATATGAGTTTGAATAAAATTAATAGATTAGATTGTTTTTTAAATAAGTTAAGATTGTAGAAGTTTTGTGGTTGAATAATATATATGTAGAAATATTGAAATTGATTTGAATAAAAAATGAGTGTAAAATATGGGAAATGGATTTTAAATGTTCATAATTTAAGAAATTTGATGAATATGAGACATGAATATTTCAATATGATATATATGAGAATGGTGATAATTGTATAAAACTTGACTTAGAATTTTGTGGAGTCTTATTTTATTTATGTTTACCTACACCTAGAAGAGCTATATGTTATGACATTATAGATGGATCCTAAAATCCTTATATAAATATAGATGGTAGAGTCCCAATGAAAGGACAACGATTCATTAAATGATAGAATACTTATATATGCTCGATTAATGATTCAATTGAGATATCATGCATAATAAATGGTAGTTTCTCTATAAGTAATCACCAAATGGTATAATATTGATGGCTCTTCATTGATTAGAATGTTATAAGAAACTATAATTATCCATTATTCTATCTAACCAATAAATTCAGCAAGGAACCCAAAAGTTGCTAAAGAGTTTAAGATGAATTTCCAATCCAAAGAATCAAAATCCTTATAATTATTTTTGCTTTTAAAAACTTAATGTTTATATCTACAATATGAAAAATACTTGAATGCATGAAAGATTTGTTATGATTATGTTAAAGTGTTGGGAGTGTTCTGCTTGTGTTGGTATATATCACATGCTTTTGTTGACATTATATCGATATTTGATTGTTAGAGTTTCAAGTGTTAATGTTTATAGTGAAATTTGGCATTTTTATGCAACATATATAAATACAACACTATTGAACAAATGTATTATATTAAATACAAAATTTTCTTTTCCACAGGCCCTATTTTGCATTTAAGAGCATTGCTCATCCTTTTCTTTGTAGTCTATGGTTGTCCATCCATCCAGGTAAGTGGTCCAACTAATGTCTACTATATATGATGCTTTAAAAGAATGAGTATTTAGGTTTGGGCTTTGCTGAATGCAAAGGAGGTAATAATTTTGTGTTGTTTAGAATATTCTTATAATCAATGATGAGTTTTTATGTTCTTCTCTAATAATCTAAGTATTTATGTTTGGTTTTTTATTTGAATCATTAATGAGTAGATGTATGGATTACATAAGTATTTACTGTATGTGGAATGAGTTTGAGATCTTATGGATGATATAATGCATAATAATGAAATAAATTTTTTTTCTTTGCATAATAAACTCCTTAGATGAAACTCATAAGAAATTCATGATAGTTATTTGCATAATAAACCTCTAGGACGGTATGTAGGCTCGAAACTCATGATGCAGCTCCCATGAGGCTTATTGGTGAAAAATTCCACGAGTCTAAGAGTCACAATGAGAACTTACTTTCTTGATTCACAGGTGTAAACAATGTCATGTACCATAGTATTAAAATCAATTATAGGTGATTAATTCAAACATAAATACTTGAATTAATTTAAACATAAATACTTGAACTTTAATGTGATTAATTCAAACTTTGTATTAACATAATAAATTTATAGGTTTAATAGACACAATAATTCTTTGCATAATAAACCCTAGGACAGTATATAGGCTGGAAACCCATGATGTAGCTCCTATGAGGCTTATCGGTGAAAAATTTCATGAGCCTAAAAGTTACAACAAGAACTTGCTCTCTCGATTCATAGGTGTAAACAATGTCACATATTATAGTATTAAAATCAATTGTAGGAGATTAATTCAAACATAAATACTTAAACTTCAATGTGATTAATTCAAACTTAGTATTATCATAAGAAATTCATAGGTTTAATAGGCATGATAGTTCTTTGCATAATAATCTCCTAGGACGGTATATAGGACGGAAACCCATGATGTAGCTCTTATAAAGCTTATCGGTGAAAAATTCCACAAGCTTAGGAGTCACAGTGAGAACTTGGTTTCTCAATTTATATGGTGTAACAATGCCACGTACCTTAGTGTTTCTTTTAATTAGAACTTAGTGTATGAACTTGAATCAAAAAATTAAAGAAGTAGGAAGTTGTATAGTTATAGAAAATTCAAAATGATTTAAGGCATAATAAATCCCTAGGATGGTATATAGGTTAGAAACCCATGACGTAGCTCCTATGAGGCTTATCGGTGAAAAATTCCACGATCCTAGGAGTCACAACAAGAAATTGGTTTCTCGATGTTGCACATACCTTAGTGTTTCTTTTAATTTGAACTTAGTGGGCGAACTTGAATCAAAAGATTAAAGAAGTAGTAAGTTACATAGTTTCAAAAATTCACAATGATTTGAAGCAAGATAAACCCCTAGGATGGTATATAAACTAGAAACCTGTGATGTAGCTCCCATGAGACTTATTGGTGAAAAATTCTACGAGCTTAGGAGTCACAGTGATAACTTGCTTTCTCAATTCATATGGTGTAATAATTCCATACACCTTAGTGTTTCTTTTAATTCTAACTTATTGTATGAACTTGAATCAAAAAATTAAAGAAGTAGTAAGTAGTATAGTTATAGAAAATTGACAATAATTTGAGGCATAATAAACCCCTAGGATGGTATATAGGCTGGAAACTCATGATGCAGCTCCCATGAGGCTTATTGGTGAAAAACTCCATGAGCCTAGGAGTCACAGCGAGAACTTTCTTTCTCAATTCACAGGTGTAAACAATGTCACGTACCATAGTGCTTATTTAAAATCAAACTTTGGAAATCAACTTGTAGGTGATTAATTTAAACATGATTACTTGAACTTCAATGCGATTAATTCTCACTTTTTAAAATAGCAGTTTTGCAAAGATGAGTAATGTTGATAAATCTTAGACGTATAGACAATTAACAGCTAATGGTTTCATTAATGCTGAGTTTGTTAAAGGGGTTGAAGCTTTTATTCACTATGTATGTTCTCAACCTACATATATAGTGTCCCAAAGATTAGATGTCTATGTAAAAAATACAAACATATTCGTTTTCTTCCTATTGATGAAGTGAATATTCATTTGTTAAGAAAAGGGTTTGTTCAAAATTATTTTGAGTGGCCACGACATGGGGAGCCATTGATTTGTAATGCCTTAAGGGGTAATGTAGTAAACTTATCAATAAATGTGGATAAGTTTGAATGGGAACAGGATTTGGAATAAATAATATGGGTGCAACTGAAAATTTAACACACCACCTCTATAGTGCATATGCCTGAATATCTGGAGGATATTCGAAAACATACCCTATAAAAGCGGCAAGTTAGAGCAATCACATTCACTCAACATGATGTTATACCTATAACCCAAATATTCAAAAGATCAACTCCTCATTGTATTTATAAAACATAATTTACAGTGTAGCATTTCACTACATAATACATATATATAGTATCAAAAACATATGAGAGTTTACTACTCTTTGTAGCATGTTCTACATGAAATGAGGAACTATACAAAAGTATTATATCTAAACTCTTTAGTATCAGCTGACCGGACCTTTGATCCATTGTTGATTTCCAAAATTTGACAAAACTAGCCTTCTATTAGTTTTCCTTAGGAGCTAAGTTGTCCTCGTACCTGAAAATCGATATTTGCAATTTCGATGAGTCTTGTGAACTCAGTGAATGAACCATCCTCGATGTGCTTACTCATATCAAAACACATACATCAAATATCAAAACCAAATTCACAATATACCTCATCTTAAATATATATCATGAACATCATACATTTCATATACTCATCTCATCATAATCCGATCATTTTCTCAATCATTCCAAACATCACGATTCAGTAAATTCATGTAATTTTTCACACAATACATGTATGTGTATAAATGAAAATGCACATGTAACTCATTTTCATTGTTACTTTGTTATGACAGAATGCATTTTTACTGTCCCGTATCTGTTGTAGATACCGGGCTCATTAATAACTATCTCATACCCATTATGGATACCAAGCTCATTAAATATTGAGCCTGTGGCTCTTTATATGCATTTATAAGATTTAAACTCTTTTTCACCAGTCACTTCTTTACCTAATCATGCATATCAATATGATGAAATGCATCATTTCTCATTTTATTCAATGAATCACTTTCATTCATTACATATAGTCATTTTCACATATTCATCAAATTTAAGTACGACATTCAACGTTTTGTTGAGTACACATATTTCTTCAGATTCACATTCAATTAGGAACACTCCCAATACCTCCTCGGACTAAATGTCTGAAAATATCACATTCACATTAATAACAATTCAATAGCTAAAATTTAAACAAAAACAAATCAATCCTAGTGAGAAAGCATCTAGGTTGACTCACAGTACGCTCCAGATTAGTTATTGCCTCGATAAACTGACAACATCTGGATGCTGGCATTCAATTTGGTTGTCTAAATCATGCAATACACACATTTTATACACATTACTAAGTTGATCATTCATATCAATATTCAATCACACACACACACACACACATTCACACACACACGCAAACACACACATACAATACATTCTTAATTTGACTATTCCCGAGTATGTATCCTTAAACACAAGTCATGATTATTCAAACAATTATAACTTGTATATGTCTAGTTTGCACTTCTTTTTACACCTCAAGAAAACTTAATTATTCTAATCTCTTCAATCATACATTCATCAATCCCTTTTCTAGCATTATATAATCACACAATATCCAATTTTTCATTCATTCATACCTAGTACACCTTTCTCATATTCTTTGGATCACAATTGTATTCTTAAGAGCACTTTCATTCCTATATCATCTCTAAATTTCTATATTTTAGATTCACTGATATTAACCATCAACTCCTTAAGTTATAACCTCAATTAACAACCTAAACATATCAAATACTTTAACCAACTAATCAAGCATCAAACTAGGTTCATTTCAAGCCTCAATTAAGTCTAGATGCACTAAAGTAAAGTAACTTATCATTAGTTGATTTAAAAATTACACAAAAGAGAAGAGTTCACATCCAATATCCTTCCCACGATCGTAGGTTATGTTATCCAAAAATTTCATCACTCATCTCCTTTAAAATTTTCCATATTTTAACCCTTACATACTATATCAAACATATCTTCTTCATAGTTCACCATTTAAACTTCATTTTCTCATCATTTTCACCTTAATTCCATCTCAATATCATCCATAAAACAATCTATAAACTATGGTTTATCATCTATACAAAAACAGAACATTAATATATCCATTCACCATCAACGTTCTAGCATACCTCACACACCATTAACACCATCAATCCATCTGAAAACAATCACCATAAACAAGACATAAAGATCAATAATATACTTACTTGTTCAACTCCAAAGCTTCTCAAAACATCATGTAAACCTAACACCAATAGAAATGGGTTTCATGAACAAAGTGAAGACAATGAAATATTTGGAGTGGCAAAGTGTTTAATGATGGTTACTTAAAATTATGAATGTAGGGGTGAGAGTGTCTTGAGTTGAGAGAAGAAATAAGAAGATGAGAGCATGTAGTAAAAAGTAAGAAATGAAAGATGGTCATCTTTCATGTGTGTATATCATGGGTAAAGGTGTGTGGCAGGTGTTGTGACACTTGTCACTTGCCACATGCCTAATACTCATGGTTCCAATTGTCTCTTAATAACTAGTATAATTGTCATCAATCTCCAGTCACTTTGTCACCCAATTATCTAAGCCATTTGTCAAATAAATCTTAACGCCACGTGTCACTTATTTCTATTACCATGTGTCAATTTGTCTTTTCACTTGGCATTTTTTAGTCCAAAAATACACATAAATTTATAAATCTCCCAATTGTAACAATTAATTTCAAATTACTAATAATAATTCACTAAATCAAAATTCAAGACATAACAATTCATAATTCATATTTCACATAATAACTATTTTAAATCTTTATACCCTGGAATATGTCAATTAAGTGCATGTACAATTTTTTTGCAGCGCGTACAAAAATCATAATTTGTGTGTGTATGCTAATGGTAAGCATGTGTATGCAATGCAATTCATAATTTATCAATGCTATTTCTCATGTACAATTGTATAGGATCCTAACCCTTAGTGTGGAAAAATGAGTTATTACAGAAAATCCTTACATCCAAATGGTTTATGATGTATCCGGTTATAGCTTTTAGGAAAAATATAGAAAATCTTTAAGAAGAACCAAACCCACATACAAAACAGTTTTTTGACTTACTACAATTAACTGACCAATAGTTATGATCAAATTATGATACGAAGAGTCAATTGTCTTCAATTTCTCAAATATTGAACATAAATTATAAAAGGCATATCTTTGATCAAAGTTTTGATAAAATTCTTCGTTGGTATAATAAATCCTTGCCTCCTGATCATACAATGGTTGATAATTTTTACAATACGAAGAAACTTATTAGGGGTCTTGGTTTGCTAGCTGAAAAAATTGATTGATGTAAATTGGGATGTATGTTGTTTTGGGGAGATGATGTGGAATTACAAGAGTGCAAATTTTATGGTCAATCTAGGTTCAAACTTGTCACGCGTACTATAAAATAGAAGTGCCTTGTTAGTGAATGTATTATTTCTCGCTAATTTTGAGACTTCAAAGACAATATGCCTTTGATGTTATTGCATCTTATATGAGATGGCATAATAAACATGAATAGGAAGATGGAATAATGATCCATCCTTTGGGTGCACTGGCTGCAAACATTTCAATAATACCCATGATGAGTTTGTAGCTGAAAGTTGAAATGTTAGTTTGGGATTGTCAACGGATGGATTCCAACCTTTTAGTCAATCCAACCAATAGTATTCATCATAGCCAAGCATAATTACTGCTAATAATTTGCCTCCATGGATGTGTATAAATGAGGCACATATGTTCTTGACAGTGATTATGCCAGGGTTTAGAAATCCAAAGCATAAAATTGATGTATTCTTATAACCATTGGTATTTAAATCGCATCATCTTTGGGAATATGGAGTGGAGACATATGATGTGTCTCTTAAACAAAATTTTATGTTAAGAGCAGCTTTGATGTGGACTATTAGTGATTTTCCAACATATGCTATGTTATTGGGACGGAGCATAACAAGGAAATTGGCTTGTACTTATTATGGAAATGATTCTGATGTGTTTACCTTCTAAATAGGGCCAAAATATCTTAGTTTGACAACCACAAGAAATTTTTTCCACCAGATCATCCGTTTAGATGCAATAAACAAAAGTTCATTAAGAATAGGACGGTACAAACACCTACTCCCCGTCACAAAGTTGGTGAAGAGATATTGCAAGAGGTTTATGAATTAAGGTTGTTGAAAGTTATAGAACTTGAAGCTAATGAAGTTAATAAAACCACTAGTGAAAACTTTGGTTATAGAAAACAAAGTATCTTTTGAAATTTTCCATATTGGAAAACTAATTTGATACGTCATAATTTAGATGTGATGCATATTGGAAAAATCTTTTGACTATTTGTTCAATACCATAATGAGCATTGAAGGGAGGACAAAGGAAAATGCAAAATCATAAGTTGATTTGAAGCTTTTTTATAGAAGGAATGAGTTAGATAAAGATCTTTGCACTGGTAAAGATGCTTTGCCCTTCATAATTCTCTTTCGTGCCTCTTGATGTCAAGAAATTCGTCTTTGCTCACTTCTTTTATTCTTCGTGTGTTCCTTGTGTTCATGCACCTGCAATTACACAAGCAAAAGTATCAAAAACTCTTAAATCAAAATAATCTAAATTAAACAAGATGCTAAACAATTATTCCTCGACAATGACGCAAAAAGCTTATTGATGATAAAACATATCTACTTGTTTTATCCTACAAAACAGTAAGTGAGCAAGTTATGACTTGTAGCTTAAAAGAGTAGATATCGATCCCAAGGGATTGATGTGTATACAACACTTAATTTAGATAAAATTTTGTTTAAGAAACAAAATTGTTTAATAAAAATAATCTGGACCATTTAAATAAAAATTAAAAGACTACTTCAAAACAATAGACAATATCAACATGCTAAAAAATTGGAATTTAATAATCTAAAGACTAGAGATTACTTTTTTCCCTATTTTTTTAAGAATCTAAAAACTAGAGATTACTTTTTTCCCTATTTTGTCTCCCTCCAATTTTATTGATTGAATTTTGTCTAACCCTATATTTCCAAATGTATTAACTACACTCTCTCAAGGTGTAATTCAATTTTCCCTAATTGAATTAAAGGGAATCAATTGGATGATCTCTCAACTTACCTAATGACTTGACCTATTCAATTAGTTATTAAACTATCCTATGGGTGATTAATTGATTAGCTGAGATCTCTCTTCTAACTATTCAATTAACATGATGATTGTAAGTATATAGGTTGCCGACTCTCGTTATATAATCCTATATAAATTTGTCTTACTAACTCTCTTCATTTATTGCAAGATAACAAATAAAATCAACAATCATCAAAGACAACTTCATTCAATTCAATAAAACAGGAGTGCTAAAAAAATAGTTCAAAAGTAATCCCTAAAACTAAATTTGGAAATTTTGGTGTTGATGTGTTATTTTCCCCAATTTTGATGATGATCCTTGACTTTAATCCTTCCTTAAGGCTACAAATATGTGTTCTTTACTCCAAAGATGGTGTTTCTACATAAAGGTTTTGTCTTGCTTTAAGATGGAGGCGTAATGATGCTTAAATATTCCCCAAAACCCTAAGTTTAATTCACATTATTTACAATCTCAACTTCCTGAGCTGGAAACAAATACATTGCATCTGACTTATACCTCCTGAGCATACTGACATGAAATACATTATTGATCCAAGTCCTTTTAACAATAGCAATGGTGTCATCTTAAATTCAAGGACCCAATAATGTAGTTTAGATACTTTATAACAAAATTCATATATTCTTTATAGTATGTTCAGTTTCTTATTCCTGAGTATCATAATTATCTAACTCCAATATTCACCTCTGATTCATTCAATATTCATCCATTCCTAAAAATGGAATATTTGATCTACACATTCAGTGAAAGTCCTTATAAAAGAAGATTTCTCTCTAAATTTACAAGTATTGTTCATGAAATCTTTCTCAATCAACTATGTTCATCATTGCTTTTCATCCATTCATAATACCTCAATAAGATCAATTACTATCATATCTTAAACGATTAGCATGTTCGATATACTAAAGCTTGGTGAAGCAACAGGCATGTATATTTACTCTTATGCTTTAGTATGTACCATCAAGATCATTGCATTTTATCTAGAGATTTATTTTCGAAAAGTCACCAATTAATATCTTAGGCTGACGATACCTCGGTCTTAATTGATTCTAGATAACATTTGAGTATTCTATGACTATACAAATTACTTATCCTTAGTAGTTACGATTTTAATATATCCATATAAATCCATGCTTCCACTATGCTGCTCTGATTCATCTTAGAAATTTACTTATGGAAACTAAGACTTTAGAGCATTCAATATGTCATAGATCATTTCCTGTACCATATCCAAGCATGTAATACATATGTGCTCAGTAACATCATTCGTCAAGGTAACCACACTATCATATGTCCACTCACAATAACTGATCAACTTAACCTTGTGAACATCTATATATATCGCTATCATTTATTTCATCTTACATAAGTATGTTCTTAATTAATTCAAAAATATAAGATACGTAACCATCATGAAATTTTGATATAGGATCTAATGATATAATCTTATACTAAATCATAAGCTGTTAACATGATAATTAACTAACCATTCCAGTTCCAAGTTCAACCTCTCAAGGTATTAGTAAATTTTGGTTTTCTTCTAACTTTGCTTGTACACTTTAAATCTTATCATTTCTACCCATATCTCTATTTTCTCAATCAATCAAAAAAAATGCATTCACATTCATATCATTTCAAAGGCATACAACCACAACATAATACTGATATCATATTTGATGATATAACTGTTAGTAGTGTGCCCTAGGCCAATAGTCATATGTGACTTTTGTAATGACATTTTAACTTATTAATAATATATTATGAGGTATTCTTTTAAATATGCATGTATATTGTTTATGTAATGTGATTTACATTCCATGAATAGTATTAGGCTTATGTCATCAAGTATGTGACTTGATAGTAAAACCATAAGCATTATAATACTATTCTAAACTGTCCCTGGTTGATTGTTATTGGTGGAATGATAATAAATTAAGGCTAGTATGTGTTCTGATTGATGATCGCATTTTACTGATCATAGATATGAGTTATCAAATCAGAAACATAGATATATGTTAGAGAACATATATTGGACTGACCTACAGAGAGAACACTACATGGTTTCATGTCATTAGTGATTCTCAATATGGTTTGACTTAGTCCTCTGACCTGAAGTCATCATGGTTACCTACATGAGGAATTCAGTGTTTTGACCTTATAATAAGTTATCTTTAACAGGATAACAAGTAGTCTTATGTTGGACATTAAATGAATCATACGGAAAGATGTGAATGACGTAGATGGGATTTGTACCTCTCTTAAATGAGAGAGATATCATTTGGGTCTCTTGATAAGTATGACTGAAGAAATGCATGGCTGTGCTTAAATGAATTGATGAGGAGTCATCAATGTCATTTGTGATAGTCACTCAACTTGGGAATCAAGAAACTATGATTAATCAAAGGTTGATATGAATCATGCCTTGTGATTAATCTTGATATCGTGTTACAAAGGGACTGAATTTATAACCGTGGTTACAGATTAAATCAGATTACCGATCTTCATTTGATTTGGGTTGTCATAATGTTTTGCTAGAGGTCGCTTATGACTTATGGGCCTTAAAGTGTGATCATGCCCATTGCCAACATCAAATGAGCCTACAGGGTCACACACAAAGAGTGATGTGATCTGGGCTTATTCTCTTAGGCCTAATTTATTAGGCACTGAATAAATATATGTGGATATATTTATTGTGCTAGATTGAATTAAGTTGTCAGGTTTTTATTATATAAGATATAATATGGGCCGAAACTTATTGGGCTTTCATAATCCTAATGGGTTTAGGATTATGATATTCTTATTCCTAATAGGAATAGGGATTAGGGTTTCTCTATAAATAAAGAACTTTTGTCTCATTAGAGATGATACGAAAACCCTAGCCACCTAGCCCTAGCTGTTCGTTCTTCTTTCGAGAGAAAAATTGTGCGGCGTTAAAAAGTATTTTAGAACTTGCTAGCCTCTAGTAGCCGCTGCCCGGATCGTTCATCCTCATGTGGATACCAGTAGAGGAAATTCGCGCACTGCAGTGTCTACAAATCAGAAAAACAAATATCAATCCATGTTAAGAGGTAATTTCGTACATGTTGTGAAATTTTGATTATACTTCTTTTTGTATAATATGGTCCGTTCTATTACATATTGTAAATACCCGGGCCATAGGTGATCCAACAATAACCACAAATACGAATACACTAAATCTATGTCTAACATATTGTACTATGTAGTATGTCCTATATCAAAATATTAACAAATTTTCATTTTCTCACACTCTGCCAGATCATCATTCTCCTCATTGTTTCTAACAGTTTAGACTCTTAATGAATGTTCATACGTGTGACTTATTTAAATGTAACTAAGACTGGGGATCAGTTGCCTCCACATGCCTAATTGAACATTAATTGATACTGACAGTGTATGACATGCTTAAGATGCATATAACTTGACACATATTATGATAAATCCCATGTAAGATGCTAAGCCTATGCTTTGATACCAAAATGTAATGTACCACTCTTATAGAACATATGCCTGAACGTATCGATGATTATTCAAGAACATACTCTACGAGGATGGCATGTTAAGACGATCGCATTACCACATTTTAAGGCATCACATATCAAAAACATTTCAAACATTCATTTTGAAACATTTCATTCATAATCATATTAAATTACAAATGTCATTACACTTCAGAGTTCACATATACATTTGACAATAGGTGAGAAGCGCTATTCTTGATGCATAATGACTAG
>JANZXR010013170.1:0-16103 GCA_027575705.1 Erythroxylum echinodendron
TTTTTTAATTCCTTATTTATAGATACAATTAAAAAATACTAATACAAATCATTCGTTTTAAAATAATCAATGAATTA
The DNA here is from genome assembly GCA_027575705.1 of Erythroxylum echinodendron. Lineage (NCBI taxonomy): Eukaryota > Viridiplantae > Streptophyta > Magnoliopsida > Malpighiales > Erythroxylaceae > Erythroxylum > Erythroxylum echinodendron. The sequence goes on from JANZXR010013170.1 coordinate 78, forward strand.
TATATTTCCAATCATATTATAATGCAAGGGTACTTTGGTCATTGACATTGTTTTCTATATTTTGTCAACTGTAACCAAACACATGTTTGTCCTCGAAACACACATTTTATCTGTTTTGTTCATTACAGCCAAAACCCTCACTGTCTCCAATTTTTGTTCTGTTGTGTCTCCAAATTTCTCAGTATATGGATCACAGTAACCATACGTAACGTTATATAACAACCCCTCCACACGTCCAACGTCAACTCTAATGTTAAACCCATTGTTAAGAGAGTAAGAACACCACCACCAACAACAAGACTCGAGTTGTCAAGAAACTGAACTACAAGCAAGAGACGTGGAGAGTTTTGAGCCCAAGAAAGATAGCGTCAGTAGTAGTGGAGAGAAACAAGGGGATGTAGCCATGGATGCTTTTTATGAGCTTTACAGATTTGTTGATGGGTTAGATTATATGTTGATGGTAATTGGGTCAATTGGTGCATTTGTACACGGGTCTTCTCTACCCATCTTTCTTCGATTTTTCGCTAATCTTGTTAACTCTTTCTGTTCTAATGCTAATAACATTGAAAAAATGATGCAAGAAGTTTTAAAGGTGAAACTCAAATTCATAAAGATTCAATCCTTTTTATACAACGGAAAGGAATCACTGAATTAAAACATATTAGATCTGATTAGCACTCTGATTCGCTTCGCGATAAACATATTAGATCTGAATAGCCCAATTGCGATCCAAAAGCTCCTGGATACCTTACACCAAAAGGGGAACTTCAGTCAAAATACTTGTTGATGAAGAAAAAATATTAATTACCTCTAAAGATTCGGTCTCCAGGACTATATGGCGGAACCTAAAGGTCCATGCCAATTGTAGACCGTCATGCACCCCTTGTAGTTCAACAGATAATGAAGAACATCGGTCGATATTGGTTAAGAAGCCACCACACCATGCCCCAGTGGCATCCGGAAGTAATCCCCCAGTTGAACCCCAGCCAGTCCCAAGTTGCACAACGCCATCTGTATTTAATTTGATCCACCCTTCGTGCAGTGGCTACCAACTCACTACGTGCCCTATGGGCAATCCCATCGTTGCAACAACTCTTCCTATCACTTCATGGGATTTCACAATCCAGTGAACATAATCGAAAACCATGCGATCTCCAGCCACCGGCCATACAAATTCTGGTTCAAAAATGCTGCAATTTTGCCACTGCCAAAGAAACCAGCATGCTACACCATAAATAGTGGCCCAGTCGCCGAATTGAGTAGGAACAGGTTTAGTGATGTTTGCTCCCAACCACATGTCCACGACTTGTTGAAAGAAATCAGCCACTATCATCTCAGGTGGAAACTGGTGCCAGAAAGCAACCACTCAGGAGCAATCCCTCAGTGCATGCAATAAAGTCTCTTCTTGTCCATAGTGGTTACAACTTCTATCAGTAGTTAGATGTCTAGCAACCTGCTGGTGATTAGTCAGTAGTTTTTATTATGCCACTAGCCACAGGAAGGAATGAATGCATTGTGGACCTGCCTATTTCTATACCATTTTCCATATTGGGTTCTGCGTATCAGGGTCCAAGTTGACAATTAATTCATAGGCTGACGCCACTGTGAATTTTCCAGATGGTTTCAGACCACAAACAATTTCATCCTCCCCCCATTCTCAAAGGGAGGTCGCATGTCTACAAGGACTCTCCATACTAAGGGAGGAAGATAGTTCTGAATGATGTCCCAGTTCCAATGACCCCTCCTATCCACATACTCCCGAACGTGAGTAGGCAACATCGTGTCGGGAAGGGGTGACGTGGTCTGTGTGATTAGTGGGCCCCAATTGGTTAGCCATTGGTCGATCCAAAATTGGATCCATTTGTCATTACCTAGTTTCCACAACATTCCCTGTCTGACGTAATCCCAAGTAGCTGAGAGCCCCCTTTATATAATCGACACTCTTGGCTTTTGCAATGTCTCTAGAATTTAAGTGAAATCTAACTGATATTTTGCTCTTAGGATTTGGACCTATAATGCTGATGGCCTAGTAAGCAACTACCATCCCAGTTTTGTCAGGAGTGCATCATTGTTTGCTCGAGCACTCTTGAGCCCTAATCCCCCTGACTTCTTCGATCAACAAACTGCAGCCTAGTTGACTCGATGTAATTTACTTTGGCCAGCTGTTGAACCTTAGATAAAGGATCGCATTATTTTTTCCAACTTATTGCATAGCTGGCATGGCAACTGAACAGTTTGCATCGTAAAAATGGGGAGGGATGCCAGGACTGATTGAGTTAGAGTAACACGTCCCACTAAGGATAAGGTGTTTGTTTTCCATCCTGCTAGCTTTTGCTGAGCTCGATCTAGGATGTATTGATACGTGTGCCTGTTTGCTCTCTCGTGGATCAAAGGCACTCCTAAATATTTTCCCAAGTTATCCGTACATCGGACCTGTAATACTTGCCTAAGCCGACGTGCTCGGTTCGCAGGGACATTCTTGGAAAAGAAAATATAGGATTTGCTTCTGTTCACCTGCTGTCCCGATACTTGGCAAAATTCCTATATGATTCTCGAGACCGCTACAATCTGCATGTCTGTAGCTTCGCCAAAAATGATAAGATCATCTGCCAAAAAAAGATGTGAGTTGGCAGGCCCTGTGTTACCCTACTTAAACGGTTTCTACGTGTCTTGAGCCACCGACTTGGGCAAGAAGATGACCCAAGCGTTCCATGCATATCACAAATAAATAAGGCGAAATGGGGTCACCTTGGCGAATTCCCCTCGTCAGATGAAATGGGTCAGAAAGAGAGCCGTTCCACGCAACCTGCATTACAGCCGTAACCACACATCTCATAGTGACACTGAGGATGTTATGAGGAATACTGATTTCCTGGAGAGTGTTGAAAAGAAAGGACCAATTCAACAGATCATAGGCTTTTGCCAAATCCACTTTTAGAGCAAAATACCCAGTCTTACCTTGCTTTTGCCGCATGGAGTGGATGAACTCTTGCATAATAATAATATTCTCGATTAAATGTCATAAAAGGATGAACCTGCACTGCATATTGGCCACTAACTTGTTGAGATGTGGTTTTAACCGGTTGACTATCACTTTCGATATGGTCTTGTAGAGTACAGATCAAAGGTTGATAGGACGAAACTGATTAAGAGAAGTGGGGGACGAAAAGTTTTGGAATCAGGGCTAGGATAGTTTTATTTAATTCCTGTTCCCAAATTTCGTTACAAAAAACTCGTTGGATATACTTCACCACTGATGAGCCCACTGTGTCCTAGTGTTTTTGGAAGAATAGGGTCATAAACCCATCAACACCCAGTGCTTTATTTGGGTTCATGCCATAAAGAGCTGATTTAATTTTAGTTGCTAAGACCGGTTGCCCAATGTCTAGAAGTAGTTCCTCTGGTAATCGAGGGAAGGTTTGAGATTGCTGGAAATGTTGTGGTGTGCCCTCATTTATTGTAAACAGTTGGGAAAAATAATTTCTAGGAATGGTTCACAAAATCTAGGGATCATCGATTGCCTTCCCATTTTCATCAAGGAGCCAGGTAATCGTCACCTTCTTCCTTTTGTACATAGTGACCTTGTGATAATAATTGGTGTTTCGATCACCCTGTGCCAACCAATCACGCCTAGTTTTCTGGTGCCAGAATAATTCTTCCTTGCATAACACCTGGACTAGTTCCACACTCAATTTATCCTCTAGTGCCAAAAGATTATCAGTCTCCTCCTACATCAGCGTCCTCTGTATACCTTCCAATCGAGCTATCAACTATCACTTGCGGTGGAAGATGTTACCGAAGACAATGCTGTTCTAGTGTGTGAGATGGTTGGAGAACTAAGCCAATGAGTGCATCATCGATTCATCATTCGGGATCCACTTCTCAGCAACTACTGTAGGGAAATCCACATGAGCAAGCCACATCGATTGGAAGCGAAACATTGGTCGACTGCCTGTGTACAAGCTCTAGTGGTTAAACTTAATCATTAGTGGCCAATGGTTAGAGCCCAGGAATGGTAGGTGGTGATTCACTATGTGTGGAAACAACTCCCACCAATCTGACGAACACAATGCTCTATCTAATCGCACTTGGATGTTTCCCTACTGCCATGTAAATCGCGAACCAATGTATCCCAGGTCCTGGAGTCCACACCTATAAATCCAATCATTAAAATCCTTACTAACCACCAAACTATGCTAAGAGCCCCCACGTTTATCTGTATTATGCAATTTAGCATTGAAGTCCCCCCGACAATCCACAGACTCGTTATGGAGGCTCCATCTCACGTAAGAGTTCCCAGAGGAATTTTTTATTAATCTTTTGAGGGTTGTTGTAAATCGCAGTGAACTCGAACCCGTGCGCGCCATGGCAAATTTTCAAATGAATGAGTTGCTTATGCACTACTTCAATCAACACTTTAAAATCCTTTTTCCATGATAACCGGATGCTGCCAACGAACCCTTCTGCTTCTACGTGAAAGGAATAATCAAATCCCAGTTTGGTGATTACGCCTTGTGCTCGACGTCAACTGATCCTCGTTTCCATGAGCACCAGGATCCCTGGACTATACCCCCGGAGATAATTCTGTAATATGACTTGAAAACATTTCCCTCCACCCCTTAGCAATTCCATATGAGGATTGGCTATATGACAGGATGGCGATAGGAATTCCTAGGCACTAGGGGTATCGGTCTCCCCCTCTCGTGCTACATGACTTAATCCGATAGGGTCCTGAGATATTGAGTCTTCGACGATCTCTGGCTTGATTAATATTCCTTCCATACATGTTGCTCCTAGTTGAGGGTCTGGAGGTTCGGAAGGGATAACGAATGGTCAGGCCCAATGGCTCGACAGGCCTCGTGATCTTCCATCATTGGACTTTGTTCGCCCATTGACTCCCCCTGAGAGTCGTTTGCGAACTGAGCATATAAAATCGCCTGGTGGGACGTTAAATGGACCGTGGCATGGGGTTCAGTTGGGTTAGGCTGCAATTGGATTGGGATAATTGGGCTTGGGATCTTGCTGTGGGATGGGTCCAAATTGGGCTGGACTATTCCTTGCGGGCCTAGTCCTGTGAGTGTTGGGGGCTTGGATGGTGTGTCCTTTGGGCCAATGGAGTTGGTTCTTAGCCCACGGTTCTTTATTGAAGGGCTGCTGCGCTGCGTCTTAAAACGCGTCATCTAGGGCCATGCTAGAACGTTCAAAAGAGTAGCATAGGATGGCAAGGACTGCGAGGTACTGGCATGAGCAACGGACTCTGACAACGGGAAAATTGTTAGTTCCCCAATCGAGCGACAACGCCAGAGGGGCGGGGGGATTGAGGGGACGTCTTGACGATACGTCTTTGACGATGGGACCGTTGGACGTTGATCCAATCACCATAGCCATTGGGGTTTGGTGCGGGCGTTGTGATGGATGGGTCTCCGGGCTAGACTGGGGTTAGGTCTTTGCCACCGGCACTAAGGAAGGCTCATGATTTGGGTTGGTTGTGGTGGTAATTGGTTTTGTGCTGCAGCCTGCAGTGTCGTGGCTCACTATGCCACAGTGAAGACAAATATGCTGCAAGCCTTCATACGCAACCTTGAGAATTTCACCGTCGAGTTCCAAAGTAAGGCAGAGAGGAACGCTTAGGTTGACGTCCACTGCCACACGGGCATATTTTTCCCGTTGAGTAGTCATGATGGCTTCATTAATTTTGACTGTCTGGCCGATAAGGTTCCCTAATGCGATGAGAATGCTCGGGTGGTAGTGAGAGATGGAGAGGTCAGGAAATCTTACCCACACCACCGCCCTATTGACTGACCCTTACACTGGTCGGAAGGTTGGGCTCCATCTCTGTACCGATAACGTGTGCCCAAATAGAATCCAAGGGCCATTCATGAGCACCTTGGTGTAATCCTACTCCTCCACGAATTTGACCAAGAAGAACTCATTGTCTAGATCAATGATCATCATCGGACCGCTTGGAAGCCACATGGTTTGCAAGCGACGACACAAGATGAAAAACCCTATACGGTGACCAATAAGTTTCACAATTAGAGCTCATTCCCACTGATGATCAAGACGACCTTTGAATTCTCGGGAGAGGACAATACTGGCTCTCGCCCCGTCTGAGATAATTTTAATGTCCTCTTTCTCAATAGGAACTGGCTACTCAGGTGGCCATGGGGGTACCTCTGGCTCCGGAGCTACCCGCATTCCTCCGAGGACTGCAGTGCTATAGGTGAATGGTTGACCGGGAGGAGGGTCCTCTTCTTGGTGCCTTATACGAACCTTCTTGGTGAACTTCCTGTTCTAGTGGATCACAATCTCTACCATCATAATCAAGATATGTAGACATGGTTAGGTAGTAATGCGGTGGATTGATTGTGTTTCTAGGGTGTAAACTTGATGGTAGTGAACAGTAATTTCAGAGCAATTGCTGAAGTACTTAGACTTGTAGAAAATCTTTTAATTGTTAACAAGCCACTGGGAAAAGATTCTTTGAATAGAAATTTTCAATTAATTCGAGGACCTGACATGATCTTCTTGAAAGTTTCTAACACCATTTAGAAAGAGTTTTTTAGTGACTGATAAGATTCAATCTTTATACGATCAAATCGCCAAAACATTTTCCCATCTCAACCACCACATTCTCCACCCCAATCTCATCATACCCATTACTCAAACTCCTATCCTACTCAACATGAGCATCTTCATTTTGATCCACATCATCGAATTTCTTCGTATAATGATAGTTATCTGAAAGATCTTTTCAAAGTAACAATCCAAAGCCCCACCTATAAGTATTGGCCGCTTCATTTACTTAACAACCACTTGAGGCTCAACGGGGGACACATAACCCTAACAGACAGATGAGATTTATCAAACCCATTTTGATTTTGTTTGTTTCTTGGTGTGTTTTACAAAGCCATTGACAGAGAGGGAAGAGGAGATGATATAGTAGGCAACATGAGAGGCGAGGAATGAAAGTGAGATGTTCCAAAAGTTTTAAACAGCTATTAACCAAATAGTTTTCAAATATATCATTAATCATCAAATTTTTCGTTAGTTTTAAAAGAGATGATTGTTTGTATCTACAAAATATTCTATACAACACAAATACTCTAATTGTCACGTTGGTACGTATGGATATACATTCCAACAACTACACAAAAGTAATCTATTGGTCTCACCTAATTTTCACTATGTCAATAACATATATAGGAGTTATCAGCAATCATTGGATCTCCTAAAAAATGGTGGCAAGGGGTGAGTTGTGTTGACCCTGGGTTTCGATATGGATTTTATGGTGACTACGTGCCACCATAAGGATTTATTGGAATTAATAATAAATAGATTTGGGAACTTAGCAAATAAAATAAAATAAAACATTTAATTTAATTAAAGTTTAAAGAAGAAAATTTGTGGTGGGACTTTTCTGATATAAGTAAATAACAATTAAAATGTCATAAAATGATTTTAGACATGAAATTAAATTATAAGAAATCATGAATTAATATAAACAATTAATGAATAATAAATTAAATAATAGATAATAAATAAATGGATAATTAATAATTATATTCAATAAATAAAATTCATATGAGAAGTAAAAACATTACCCAACAATTTATAAAAAATATATCATAGCAAAAAGTGGGCATAAAGTAAATTGATTTGGGTGTTAAGTAAATGTATAACAATTGATTTAAAGAGTTTTAAAAGCAAATGCAAAAGGGAAAGAGTCACGGGCGTGACACGCCTGTGACAGTAAAGACAAGAGGATAAATAGTATTTAAATTAATGGTTTAGAAGCAAAGGAAAAAGTCACGGGCGTGAGATACATCTCTCACGCCTGTGATAGAGAGGCGTCACGATCGTGCTTGTGCATGATCGTGACATATGGTGAATAGTAGCAAGAAAACGAGGGGAGTCGTGATCTTGCTATGTCATGATCGCGACGTTTGAGAAATTTTGGGATTGTCGCGATCCTGCTTCGTCGCGATCGGGACTTCCCAGTTAACCCCCCCTCACTTCCAAATAACATAACTTTCAATCTAGAAGTCCAAAAATTTCAAACTTTATATAGTTGGAAAGCTAAGAAAAAGATATAAAACTTTGTGAAGGAAGTTTTTTCTAATTCAACCTATATTGATACAATTTAATCATTTAAGCAAAGATTACCATTTCAACTAAAATTTTATGCTACTGCCTATACTAATATCGATGCTGTTATATTATAAAGGCCATAACTTTTGCATCTGAAGTCTAAAAACTTCAATCTTTATACCATTAAAAATCTAAACAAATAATCTACAACTTTTATGAAGACCTCTTAGCCAAATTCTGTCTATATCAATACAGTTCATTCCTGGAAGTTTCGGTTTACATTTTATCTCATTCTCTGTTTTCCATTCATCTGTCAACCTACATTTCCATTTCAAATTCCAAAAACCGGAAACCAACATTTAATTCCATACATAAAAAACTCCTTTATTAACCAATCTACTTCAGACAAGTCTATCCAAAGGTCTCCCAACATCTAATAATTTATTTTCAATCACCAAGTCATCTTAACAGAAGAGAGAATTTGCACATATATATGTATAAAAGAAACTCTGCAACTTTCACTTGTCAATTTGCAACAACCAAGTTGATACACATCTTCATACTTTATATTAGAATATCATATCAGTATCATAATTACAAATACAATCAGAAATTTTTATGTTTATATGCTTCTAAGATCACCATAAATGATTCACACTAACTTAGTTACAAAAAATCTGGAATTCTTAGAGATTGCCAAAACTTTGCAAGGCTCAACAATAATCTGTTGTTTCTTCACCTGAGGAACAGAAAATTTGTAGAGTGAGCTAGGAAGCTCAGTGGCTAATATGTTTATAACCAATAATAATGAACCACACTCAATTCCAACATATATATATATAGTATTAATTTGGATTTTAACAGATCACAACATTCACAATCTAAATTTGACAATTTTTCTTAAACATGAAATACTTCATGTCACAAATCAGATTACAAAAATCAATTTATCATCAAACTATGAAACGACAATTCAAAATGCAATGTACAAATATAATGGCTCAAGAGTTCTGTGGAACGAAACGAAGAAATTGAAGTTTACACCGTAAAGCAAAACGAGTCCGATTTCTCAGGATCTCGTGGCCTTAAGCGGGCAGCCGGGAGAAGGCTATAGGTCATCGTGCATGTGATTAATGAAACTAGTTCCTCTCTTGCCTACATAAACAGATTCAAATGCATATATATATTTGATATCTTAATCATAGTCTATGCTTCTTAACATTTCCATTTTTCATTAACACAAAGCAATAAAATCTTTCCAACATATCAAGTTATCAAATCATAACACATTTTTCCCACATCCACAATGATTCAAAACAAACATATTTAACATACATACATACAATTATTTCAGCTCATCATCACTAAAACCATAAACATATTAACCACCTATTTTACTTGATACTTCCAAGATCAAACTTGTTCTTCTCCCTGTTCTTGACTTCTACTAGCTTGATTCCCTTCAACCACACATATATATATTCATTTACTCAATATAACAAATAAGCTTTCCTTAAACCTAACTATCTATGAATGAATTTAAGCTTAATCTATCCTTGATTTTTTTCTATCTCAAAGAACTAAGATCTAACTAAAGTTATAAGAATCCAAGCATATAAAGCTCTTGTTCTTCTTCTCTCTCTCTCTCTCTCTTCATTTTTCACATAAAACCTACTTTTTCTACTTCCGTAATCTATCAAAACAAAAAGAATAGACAAAGAATACCAAAAGAACTCACCTAAACTTTTCCTTCTTTTTCTTTCTCCTTTGTCTTTCTTTCTTTCTTCTTCCCTTTCTTTCTCCTTCTCTCCTTCTAGTCTCTTCCATGACTTTCTCCTTATTTTCTTAACACACACGACTCTTCTTCTCTTTTGCCTTATTTTTTTAAAACAAAAATTTTAATTTCCCATCTTACACTTCCCTATTACCTCTAATTCCTACTACCTCCCTATCTTTATTTTTATTCTATACCTTTCATCCATACTAACATATAATATTAACAATAAACCATATTAACTCCAAAAATTTTCTAATTCATAAATTCTAACTTATATACATGCTTGCCAATTTAATAAAATAAATTCTAAGAAAAATTCGGGATTCAACATTTCTTCCCCCTTAAAGAATTTCATCCTCAAAATTCTTACCTAATTCTACAAATAGGTGTAGGTACTTCTCCTTTATGGCTTCCACAGATTCCTATGTTGCTTCCTCTCTTACATGATTCTTCCATAAAACTTTTATTAGCTTCACAGTCTTATTTCACAGGACCTTTTCCTTTGAATTTAGGATCACCACTGGTTGTTCTTCATAAGTTAATTAAACTTCTGAAGTTTGGACTATGTGTGACAGATCCGATCTATATCTCCATAGCATTGATATATGGAAGACATTATGAATCTTGGATAACTCTGGCGGCAAAGCTAACTTTTAGGCTAGAGGCCCAATCTTCTCGATAATCTCATAAGGGCCTATATATCTTGGACTGAGTTTAACTTTTTTACCAAATCTTAAAACTCCTTTCCATGGGGAAGTTCTAAGAAATTCTTTGTCCCCAATTTCATATTCCATCTCCTTTCTGTGTGTGTCTATATAACTCTTCATCCTATCTTGAGTTGCTTTTAGCCTTTGCTTCACCAATTTAATCTTGTCAATTGTGGCTTGTACCAGTTCAGGTCCTAAAAGTTTTCTTTCACCTTCCTTGTCACAACAAATAGGGGTTCTGCACCTCCTACCATATAAAGCTTCATAAAGTGCCATTTGAATCCTAGAGTAACAAGAATTATTGTAAGCAAATTCAATCAAAGGTAGGTGCTTGTCCCATGAACCTTTGAAGTCCATTACACAAGCTCTTAACATTGCCTTCAAGGTCCTTATTGTCCTTTTTGATTGACCATTGGTCTGCAGATGGAAAGTTGTGCTAAAATGTAACTTAGTTCCCAAAGCCTCTTGCAAACTTTCCCAAAATCTGGAAGTAAATCTGGGATCTCTATCTGATACTATGGAACTGGGAATCCTATGAAGTCTAATTACTTCATAAAGTCTAATTACTTCATCTATGTATTTCTTGGCCAAAGAATTCAAAGAATCTGTTTGTCTAATTGGCAAGAAATGTGCAGACTTGGTTAGCCTATCAACAATCACACATATTGCATCATGCTTCCTACTGGTCCTCCGTAATCCCATTAAGAAATCATAGTAATCTTTTCCCATTTCCATTCAGGAATAGATAAGGATTTAAGCTTACCAGTGGGTGCTTAATGTTTCACTTTGACTTGTTGATATACCAAGCATTTCCCAGCATACTCAGCAACATCTTTCTTCATTCCTTATCACCAAAAATATTCTTTTAAATCTCTGTATATTATTGTACTTCCCAGATGCATTGCATATGGAGCATTGTACGTCTCATCCAAAATTTCATCCTTCAACTCTTGCATATCTAGAATACATAGTCTTTTCCCTACCACCATCAGTCTATCCTCTCTTACTGTCTGTTTCCTACCACCATTAGTTTATCTTCTCTTACTTCTATTTCTGAAGACTTACCATTTTTAATTCCTTCTCTAAGCTTGCTCAAACATTCATCTTATTCCTGTAACTCTTTTATCTTTTCCTTCAATACTGGCCTTACTCTAAAATTAGCCAGTATGCCACTGGATTCAACTTGTCTCAATTTCACCTTAAGCTTAGCTAATTCCCTCAACAAAGGTAGATATATCGTCTTCACATCTACCATAGTAGATTTCTTACTCAGTGCATCCGCTACTACATTTGCTTTCCCAGGGTGGTAGTCTATCATCAAGTCATAGTCTTTCAATAATTCTAACCACCTTCTTTATCTCAAATTTAACTCTTTTTGGCTCATTAAATATTTAAGACTCTTGTGGTCTGTAAATATCCAGGTGGTGACTCATATAGGTAATGTCTCCATATTTTCAATGCAAAGACTATAACAGCCAATTCTAAGTCATGCGTGTGATAGTTCATTTCATAAGGCTTTAATTTTCTGGAAGCGTATGCAATCACTTTGTCTCCTTGCATCAAGACGCATCCCAATCCTTTCCTAGAAGCATCACTATATACTGTATATCCATCACTACCAAAGGGCAAAGTCAGAATGGTGCAATTGGGAGTTTCTTCTTCAGTTCCTTAAAACTCTTCTGACATTCTTCTGTCCATACAAACTTCTAATCCTTCCTCGTCAATTTTGTGAGTGGAGCTGCTATAATGGAAAAGCCTTCTACAAGTCTTCTGTAGTAGCCAGCTAATCCCAAGGAACTCCTCACTTCTGGTACATTCTTGGGTGCTTCCCATTTTATAATAGCTTCTATATTTCTTGGATCCACATGTACCCCTTTTTCTGAAATCACATGTTCGAGGAACACTACTTCCTTTAGCCAAAAATCACATTTATCAAATTTGGCGTATAACTCTTTCTTTATCAGTGTCTCCAAGGCAATCCTTAAATATTCTTCATGCTCTTTGTCGCCTTTAGAATAAATCAATATATCATCAATAAAGACTATAATAAACTAGTCTAGGAAAGGCTTGAAGACCCTGCTCATTAAATCCATGAAGGGTGCAGGAGCATTAGTTAATCCAAATGGCATAACCAAGAACTCAAAATGCCCATATCGTGTTTTGAAAGTAGTCTTTAACACATCAGACTCCTTTATTCGCAATTGATGATAACCCGATCTCAAATCTAACTTGAAGAAGACTTTTACTCCTTATAGTTGATCAAACAAATCATTTATACGTGGGAGGGGATATCTATTCTTAATAGTGACATGATTGAGCTTCCTATAATCCACACACATCCTTAAGGACCCATCTTTCTTTTTGACAAAAAGAATCGGAGCTCCCCAAGGTGAAGAGCTAGTCCTAATAAAACCTTTCTCCAATAATTCTTCCAACTACTCTTTAAGTTCCTTCAATTCTCCAAAAGCCATTTTATAAGGTGGAATAGAGATTGGTACTGTACCTAGAAGAAACTCTATAGTGAACTCGATCTCTCTGTGTAGTGGTAGACCTGGTAACTCCTCTGGAAAGATACCTGAAAATTCCTTGACTACTGGAATATTTTCTTCCTTTACTTTATCTGTTTTTGTGTTTATCACATATACCAAGTATGCTTTATTCCCCTTCTTCATCATTTTCTCTGCTTTTAGAGCTAAAATAAATTTAGGTAAGCTTGACTTCCTGTCTCCCACAAACATTACCTTTTCACCCTTATCTAGCACAAACTCTACCATCTTTTGTCTACAATTGGAAGTGGCACTATATTTTTCTAAAGTGTCCATGCCTAAAATCACATCCAATCCCTTCATCTCCAATGGCATTAAATCCACCACTAATTTTGTCTCACCAATACATACTTCACACTATCGATAAACATAGCTAATAATAACATAATGGACCATCAGAGTGCTAACAATCAAGGGACCATCTAATGGACTCAAAGTTCTATTATGCAAAATTATACCGGTAGAAATAAAAGAGTGGGTAGATCCTGGATCAATCAAAACAATAACGTCATCAAGAAATAATTTAACAGTACCGGTTACAACTTCTGGAGTTGCTTTTTCTTCCTCCCTAGTCATTGCAAATACTCTAGCTAGTGCTTGCCCCTTAGATCTTCTTGGGGATTTACCTTCTTAACTATACCAGAACTACCCAATTTAGTTGCAGACTTAACTTCCACAGTCTCAGCCTTTTTTTATTCTTGCCTCTGAGTTCCTACCTGTCAAACATCTTTTGGACACTCTCTGGCTATATGCCCTCTCTCTCCATAATTAAAGCAAGCTCCAGTGAGTCAATAACACTCCCCTTTATGAAATTTGCTACAATGGTCACATTTTGGATAGGATGGCTTATTCTCCTCTCCTCTTCTGCCTCCTCCAACAGTCGAGGATTGAAGGGAAATAGTTCTCATCGGTCTAGATCTACTCGAGCCACGAATTTGAACCTCAGATGGTATAGGGAAAGTCTTGATACTCCTTCCTAATACCGGTATACTACCTCCCCTGTTTAGCTATTCTCTTCCCTTTCTCTTTCTATTCACTACGCTCTTTATGGTTTCAATATTCTCCACTCTTAATACAGCTTCTACCAATTGTTGAAATTCGCAAAAATTTTGCATGACAATTTCCTCTCTGATGGCCAAATGTAAACTTGCTTCAAATCTTCGACACTTGGCTGCTTTACTCATCATCAACTTGGCTGCATATCTGGATAACTGGGTAAACCTGCACTTGTACTCACTCACCGTCATCTCCCTCTGAGTGAGACTCAAAAACTCTCTTTGCTTCTATTGCATGTACAACTTAGACAGATATTTTTTCTTATAAGTAGCTTGAAAATCGGCCCATGTCAACATCGGCAGCTTTAACTGGCTCCCAAGTATGGTTTCCCACCAGTGCAGGGTATCTCCCTATAGCAAGCTCGCGCGTACACAATCTTTTATTCCTCTTCACAATCCATCTGCTCCAATATTCTCTCCGTCTTCCTTAACCAAGTCTCAGCTTCCTCAGGGTCGATTGTTCCATAAAAGTCTACGGTGCCATACTTTTTTAGCTTATCAAATTGTCTTCCTTTCTTAGATGGGGCTAGAGTAGACATGGATGGCATCTGACCCATCGCTTACATAAAAGCCTGAGCAAAGGCTTAAAACATTCTGAGATCAAACGGATTAGGTACTTGTGTTTAAGGGAGAGGTGGTTCGGGCATTTGAGGTAGAAAGCGCTCATTATCCTGCCCTACAATTGCCTCAACACTAGCTGTTGGCCCCCGATATTTTTTTTCTTAATGAATAAGTAAGATTTACATCAATTATAAGATCTTTACGAAAGTTGTGGAGTTACTTATTATGTTGATATTAGAATGATTATATGATATGGTTTGATTGAACTAAAGTGTTAAGGTTATAAGGATGTTCAAGGGTGCTTTTGGCAAGACAATTAAAGATAAAGAACATAAGACATATAAGGAACGGTAAAATGGACATTTTGAAATCACTAAGGTATAAAGAGGGATTTTGAGGTTGTTTAAGAACAGAAAAAGGTAGAGGAAAAAGAAGAGCTTCCTTTGAGCTAAGGATCTCTTCACTTGGTAAAGAATCAAGGAAATCAAGAAAGACAAAAGAAGCAAGGGATCAAGAGAGGCAAGACGAACAAGAGAAGAAGCATTTTTTAGCAAGCCTCTAAGCAAGAAAATCAAGGTGGGTACATGTTTATAGTAGAGTAAATAAGCCACTACTATTTTTCCTTAAATCAAAGATGTTTACTGATTTCAATTGCATCATAAGTGCTACATTAATTGTTCTTGAATGATTCGTGAAATTTGCTAAATGAATTGTGTGATGATTTATAAAAAGACCTTGCAAGTGATTTCTGAAAAGAATATATGTTTATGAAATCATGCTTTCAAGAATGGTTTTCAAGATATTCATATATCAAGTATATAAAAAGCAAGCTTTCAAAAAAATGTCATTTTGGGCAACAAATTTGTAAGTTATGAATTATGTGTTATGTGGGTTTGGTTTGGTCCCTTAAGTATGTTAGGTACACTTTGACTAAAGGCTTCTCCTTTCTGCTCGCTAGTGGTATGGAGCTCCTTCACGGACTCCCATAAGTTCACGGCTACGCAAAACCATATTGTGGGAATGCGATAGTACGTTCTGTTCACAGCTACACAGGACCCTTATGGGAAATGTGTAG
Organism: Erythroxylum echinodendron; assembly: GCA_027575705.1. Classification (NCBI taxonomy): domain Eukaryota; kingdom Viridiplantae; phylum Streptophyta; class Magnoliopsida; order Malpighiales; family Erythroxylaceae; genus Erythroxylum; species Erythroxylum echinodendron. Next base: position 15,890 of record JANZXR010013170.1, read on the forward strand.
TACGTTCTATTTTGAACCTACCCAAACCATTCTGATGTGCTTATGTGCTCATGTATGTTAACAATTTTGATGCATTCATGTTTTGTAACTTGTGGATTTTGGCTGAAAGCTTAAGAAACATGTGTTTTATGAACTCAATGAAAATTTTCGATGACAAGTAAAATGATTTCAAAAGTTTTGCTTATCCTTTTATTATAAACTGTTACCCACGAGC
>JANZXR010013191.1:0-16099 GCA_027575705.1 Erythroxylum echinodendron
AAGAATTTCACACCCAATAACACGACCGACTCGTGTTAACCTCAACAGAGGATTTTACTCAACAATATTATAACAAAGGAATACTAAATAAATATCTCAAATGATTAAACAGAATTTAACATAAATAAAGACTCTTGAAAAAGTGACAATAATAACTTCCCAAATTTCTGTACTCCACTACCGCAAAGTTAATTCATCCAAAAGCCAAAAGCATAGTCACGGCTACACCAACAAAATAATCAATAGAACTTCAGTAACCTTTTTCTTGAAACATCACACATCCATCAGCCTTGGGTTTGTTCAACGCATAATATCAAAATAAACTCAATAGTAGAAACACGCAAACTCCAGAACACTTGCACTTACTGCACTCACAAACTTTAAGCCATAAATCCCATGAGCAGCACCCACTTTTATTATTAGCAGAAAACGCAAACTCTAGAAATCACCATGAAAGCCGTAGGTGAGATATATTATTCCAAGCAGCACACAAAACTTACACCTCACTGCTAACGCACACTGCACCCACTCCCCACATAACACATATCACACATGTAATTAATGTCCACTACACTATTGCATTATAACTCTTCTTCCGAATGGCATCATTTTCACCGTAGCTTCCTTTTAAACATGCACATAACCACACTAATTATCCAATCAACTAACTCACGCTTCTTCAATGTCACGCATGCACAAAATCTTCGGTTGCCACACCATACCACTTGGTTTTATCCACTGTCGTGTTTCATTAGACTTCCATAATAACTAGGAGATGTCCACGTGTATTGATAGACTTCAAGGATTCTAAACAACATACATATTTAAAAAGGACTTCTACAATGATTAGGATATGTGCAAATCTCTCACATAATCAGAGTCTTACTTTAATTCAAATACAAGAGTTTCACTTCAGCTCCAACACTTTAATAAGATAATGAATTTTGTATGTCCAATTAAAATAAATAAAATGTCAAAACAAAAAGATATATATATAATATATCCTAACAATTAGTTTAACACAAGTTTGGATTTTATAATATAATTAATTGTCCCTATTTTATTTAAAAATAGTCGTTCTACTAGTTGAAAGTAAATCTACATATTATTAGATTTTTTCAAATCTTGCGTTTAAGTGGGATTCATACTGAACATTGTTCTATTGAATTAATTGTCCCTATTTCAAAACCAGAAACTTTGTTCCTCCCCTCATTAGGCTTAACCTGACTGAGCCAAAATTATATTCTTAATATTGTTTTTATATTTAGTGTGTCAAATTTCTCACGTCCATCATCAGTGTAAGAGTCTAATAAGCCATATAAGATTGGAAAAAACATAATGGAAGAGAAAACAAATCAGACCCGAAGTGATAGCCGTACACGAAAAGGAGGCTATTGTTGCCGTCGCTTAGGCTCTGTTTGGTGAAGAGGTTTATAATGGGATGGGATGGAACATAACACACTTCCATCATTTGGAAGGAAGTTTTATAATAGAATAGAATGAAATATGATGGAAGAGGAGAGTTTCATGTTACGTTCCGTTCCATCCTAAACAGTAAAAATAAGAAACCTCCGATTCAAAAGGTTTAGGATGGAACTTAAACTAATAAACATATACTACCTAATATACCCTCAATAATTTTTCATAATACCATTATTTACCCTTAACCTAATATCAAGTCGTTGGCAGCCATTAAACATCCATTGTGTTGGGCGTTGGCACGGGACCATTGTAGTAGTCAAAGAGCAAGTCGCTGTTGGGCGTTGATAGGGGACGATTGTCGCAAGGGAAGAGCGTCTTTACCGACCAGCAGTAGAGGAGCGTCTTCGCCGGCCAGCGGGTAACAAAAAATCCTTTTTTCCTATTTTGGAACTGTAAGGTGGGTACGTCTAGGCAAATGGGTAAGAAAAGAAAGAAGGAAAAAAATGGGCTGTGTTGGTTTCTCCTGTTCTAATTGGTTTCTGAATATATAGCCAGAGAAAGAGAGGATTGTTGTTAGCAAGCCATTCCCATAGGAAAGATGAAAGCTTTGTTTATGGAAAGTTTTTGTTGTGGGATTGTTGTTAGCAAGCCATTCCCATAGGAAAGATGGAAGCTTTGTTTATGGAAAGTTTTTGTTGTGTCTTGTTGGGTATGGTACGTAATTCATATTTCATTACAGATTCTCCAACGGGGTTATGTAGAACTTCCAGCTTTGAGATGAAAATGTTTTGCTTTTCTCATCTCATAAAGTTGCTAATGCCAGTTTAAAGATTTTATCTTTATGCTTTGAATGCATGGAACCAACCACTGATAAAAATTTTCAAAGATAAAGTTCTGATGCTTCAATTAGTTATAGGAATATATTCCTGTTTCGTATAAAACTCTAATGTGGTTAATGCAGGAGTATCTTTCTCTAGAAATCAGCAGTGCTTTTTCTATTTGTTTCCTGGGAAAAAGAAGTACTAGGGAAAGAGCTTGCTTTTGATTGAATTCTGGTCTTGATTGTGTTTGGGTTTTGAAAGGTTTGATTTTTATTAATATTGACCCAACAAATGAGTGATATAGTGATGTTTCCTTGTAAGGTGAAGCAAAATGATTCCAAGTATCCAAGCCATTTTATCTTCAAGTACATTAGTTTTTGACACTGCCCAAATGGTGTAATTTGTCTAATCGTTACTATATACGTGCAGGATAAATGGAGGAATTTGACTGTTAGCCATGTTTCACAAGGTCCCAAAGAAAAATCAAGGGCACCTAAACCAAAATTTGTGGGTCCACCTTCTTTTGATGCTCAAAACTTGGCCTCTCCTGATGAATCGGTTGATGTTCTTGCTGATGATCCTTCAAGTAATGAATGGGATATAAAGAAGAATGCACTGAGGTTTGACTAATATGTTTTGATTCTGTTACTCATTTGTTCTGCTAAGAATCTAAATCTGTTGTGTCAACTTAAAATTCTTAGACAAATTGCGGTGTGCTATGATGGGAGGGAAAAATAGTAAGTTAAGTGGTCATTGGAGTGGCACTGCATGCGCTTGAATACAATGAATAAGTCATTGTACTTAGATCAATGAAGGTTTCATGTAACTCTTTCATTTGTGTTTAGCTTCAAATGGTGATTGTGGAATTAAAAGCAACGACATTCAATGTCAAAAGAAGACTAATTGCAAATGGTTTTTCTTACCTTGTCGTTATTTCAATGCTTATAATTGCTTCTCTATCAGCTTCAATCAATGGTAGCTAAAATAGCTTCTTACCAATGTAAGAATTTTCCTTGTAGCTACTCAGTACATATCTAATTCTTGTTAATATTTATTTAAATCTTTAGTGAGATTGTGGAGGAGGCAACACTAGCAGCAGCTTACAAAGTTGCTAAAGTAGAAAACAGATCCTGTTTGGCTGCTGAAGTAGTTAAGGAGTCAGAAGAGAACGGTCTACGCTTACCATTTTGTTGGTTGCAATGTGGTCGATTCCTGACTTCCCCATCACCTTGCATTTTGTTTCTTTATAGAATTACAACTAAGTACAGAGGTTGAAGCTGGATTCTTAATTACAAAGTTTGTCAAGTCCATTTGAACTGAATGATAAGTAACATTGTCATCAGGAGTCTACCATTGTTGTACGTAAAGACAAACTAGTTTTGTTTTATGTATATTGGCTAATGCATGCAATTTTTTAGCGCAAGAAACTGTATAGAACTTTTGGAATGTATGTTTACGAGCCAGTTGAAATGTATTAATATGATGATATATGAAATGATCATCTAAACAGAGTGAAACAAAGAAAGACTTTTCATGTTTCTATATAAATAAAAATATAAATAAATTATTTTTAAATATAAATCATATAGAATAGAATAAAATAAAATTTGATGTAATAAATTTTATTAAATAATTAATAATAACATTTTTATATAATTAATAATTAATTGTATATTAATTAATAATAAAATAATAAAATTTTTATTATTTTAAATAGAAAACGTATAAAAAAATTATTTGTCACTGTTGTGACGTAAATTGTGACTTTTTAACTTAACATGATTTCTATAAAATCATAATGTTAAACTTCTTACAATAACCATTTTAATATAAGGGATATAATAGTCATTTATTATACATTACATTCCATTCCATCCATCTTCTAAACAACATTTCACTACATTACATTATGAACCCTTCCATTCTTTCCAAACAACTCTTCACCATATTACATTCCATTCCATTATAAATCATTCTGTTCCGTTTCGTTCTGTTCCATTCCATTCCATTAATTAACGTCCAACTAAACAGGCCCTTAGAGGCAAGCAAGGCTGGTATGACTTATTTATCATATTTATTATTGCCTAGGTGCTTGAGATGACGTCAAGCTTATTAGCTTAAGCATTTTCTGTTCATAATTATCTTGTAACTTTGAAGAGGACGTGCTGTCTAACCCACAAGCTCATTGACAAGTTTTATATGCACAAAGAAGCTTAATTCAGACCCAGAAAAGCAGTTTATGGAATGCGTAGTTTAACATATCCGTAATATTTAGTTCAGCATATTTGATATTTCTGCAACTGGTTCGATTTTACTAAAATTTTAAAAGTAATACATCGACTTCAACTTCTTTTGAGCTTAGGTATCCCGAGATGCCATGAAAATGTGTCGTTGGAGAGAATACGAGACCATGAGTGGAATCTGGTCAAACACGTTACGGCTTGGTTTGGGAGATGACTACGGTTGATAACTTACTGAAATCAATACGTTGAAATGATAAGTACTTATTCTTAATGAGTATTTATATGTTTGGAATTGGATAACTGCTGAAAAGTGAAAATAGATGTTTAGCAATTGCGGTTACTGAAAAGAGATAAAATGGCTAAAAAAATCAATTAATTTAATAAACTATTAATTATTATATAAATAATTAAAAACTAATATTAGTCATATAAATTTAAAATTTTAAATAATAAAATTTTAAATTAAAATAAGAAAAATATAAATAAAAGAAATTTAATAAATAAAATATTTCATAAAATACTTTATAAAAATAATAATTATCATAAGGTTATGAATATAAAGTTGAATTTTTACCACAGAAGTACTTTCTTATTACAATTTTTTTTATTTATCTATTTTTACAGTGGCGTCAGACTTTTCTCCAACTTCTAGTCATTTGCCTACAGATCTAAGCATGTGATTACGTTTGAAAACTGTAGTTGATAAATACCTATCCGTACCACATGACAGATTTAAATGCGTCCTACATTTCCAGTGCCCAAATCCTTATCGTCTAAACTTGACCTCCATGAAAGTAAATACCATAGAATCTGGATATTTCCCTAGCTTTTGTCTACTATAAATATATATACACCACAATGCGAAAGTGATACCGATTTTTTATTTATGATGGTCCGACTCAAATAACGCGTTATTAGGGAGTTCAGAAACTCAAACCCCTACCATTAAAAATTGTTTACGTCTTCTACTGCTAGTTGAGCCAATCACTAAGAGGCATTCATTGCTCGGCCAATTTTAAGATGTACAAATCTGAAGTAGCTCTTAACTGATTCCTTAGTAACTGTGGATTTATAATGAAGAGAAATTAAACTTGCCATGAATAGTGGAATCCATTATCCATGGCTGGTCAGAGCAGACGTCATAATAAGCGTGCGAGCCGTTTTCGTGGTCATTCTACGAATCAAAAGTGGATTTGGTCGGAGAGTATTATTTATTTTTTTTTTTTTGCCACGAGGTGTTCTAAGCGGATCTTAATTATAAGAAAACATCTTTAACTCATCCACATTCAGATTAATCCTCACTCAAGCTAAATAGGTCTTTTGTGGGAGGCAAAACTTTGGCTCCAAATTTTAAACGGCTGCATACATGAGGAGAGTTTGAACTCACGACTTCACTGAAACTAAGAGAGTTTCTTACTAACTCACCTGTATCCTGAGGTTAGTCAGAGAATGTTATTAGCATTTAGAATACTCATATGTAAATATCTCATATAAAACAAAAAAAAGGAAAGAAGGCTAATATATAAGTTTAATAAATTATTCTATACATTGTTAATTAATTTTAGGATGTAAATTTATTACTTGAATTTGTGTGTAGTCTAACTTTTCTCTTTATGTGAGCCTGTAGACCCATTGCAAATTTAATATATCATAATTAATGAAAATTTTGGCCTACTGTTTACTTCAGAAGGGGCTCATAATTTAAGCAACTAGAGAAGGATTTGAGGTCTGTATAGAATAAGTAATCTAGCAGTATTGTTTGTCCTAAAAAGGGATCTATTTTACCTCAATCAAAAGTTCAGCCTTGTGAGAATTGTTTACGTACCTCTTCAAATTACCTAAGTAATATTCCTATATGAAAGGAAGTGTTGAAAAAACTCACATGTGAGTGTTTCATATCTAAAAAAAGAAAAAGAAGATTAAAATATAAACTTAATAAATTACTCTATCTATTACTAATTAATTTTAGAATAAAACCTTACGTAAATTTGCATGTGATTTAACTTTCGTAATTTGTATTGCAAATTTTACAATTACGACCGAAATCTACTTGCTGGGACTGGGATGATGTTTCAGTGATTATCGTTGAGAATGACAAGAAGTAAGATGTGGGATAAATAGACAATTTATAGTTGCCTTGGAATTTTTTTAATTGCGTTAAAATAATATTACTTTAAAATTTTAAAATAAAATGATGTGATTTTTTTTTTGTTTTTTAAAGTTTAGAGTTTAGAGTCCTCGCATAATAAAAAAGTATGAAGTATTGTCTGGAAAAAATATAAAAATATTATTTACCTAATTATAATATATTTCTGACTTTTTTTAATTTATTCCTTTCTTTTTGTACCGTTAAAGGTTTCCAACTCAGTCAGAACGATTTGTTATGACTTTTAAAAAGTTTTTTCAAAAGCTTTTGTTTTTTTTGGCAGCGGAGAATATGAGTAAGAGAAAACTAATGCCTCAAAAAAGCAATAGAACGGATTAAACATACAGACGATCGGTATCTGACGAGCCTTGTTTCAGAACAAAGTCTACACATTGATTCAAAAGCCTTTGAGGACCACGATTTGTTCTGACTTTTAAAAACTTTTTTTTAAAGCCTTTGAGTGCCACGATTGGTCCCCAAAGGCTTTTAAAAAGGTTTTTTTTTTTAAGAAAATAAGGTTTTAAAAAGTTTGCTTGGGTCTGTCTTTAAGATTTAAAAATCCAAATTCCCTCCTAACAATAACAATATCTTACAAAAATTTTTAAGTAATAAGCAATCTTAACTAATAAAAGTAACTGAACATGTAAGTTGAGCTTAATTGTCGCAAACGAAAAGCCTGATTAGCTTCTAAGCTGACATGGATCGAACAGCATGTTGTCACAATCATCTTCATTGGGACTTGGCTTGCTGGTAGGGTCAGTTAATTTTCCTGCGATGTCTAGTTTGGTGGCAAAAGTCATTCGATGTAGAGATTTCAATTTAACGTTTGAAGGTATGATTGACGTTGGACATGATTTGGAATTGTGGGAGCTGTCGTAATTAATTGACATGTAACTGTTCTTGGTTCAATAGCTGTGGACGTTTCGTCTTTGACCAAGACATCTACTTGCTTTTCCGATATTACTAAAAAACATTGGCGTAAAATATTTATAGAAATCTATAGACACACTTTTGAGTCTCTTAATATAAATTTTATTATATTAAAGTTAATATTAATTACTGAAATATTTTTTATTTATTTTATAATAAAATTATTTTATAAACAAAGTAAAATTATTTCATATGTCAAAAAATAATTAAACCTACATGCTTATATTAAAAAATAACAATATAAAAACAGTGCATAGAACATATTTTTAATTATAAAAATTTAAAATTTAGTCTCATTTTTGGATTAAAATTTAAAATATTATTTTCAGTCAATGATTCTTTTTATTATATTAAATTAACATAAAATATGATAACTATTTCTAAAAATATTTAAACATATTTTTCTTAATTTATAAAATTTAGCCAACATTGGTCGGTATTTCAGTTGCACACGACAAGTATAACCCAAAATTTTCAATACAACTTATGACTTGTATTAATTAATATCAACGGGACTATTTAGAGCTTTGCATCTTAACTCTTATCGGTTTAGCTCGAGAAATGAGTTGGGACCTATCTAAATAAATTATAAATTAAATTAATAATCAACAAATTCTATGTAAAAGATATACATTTTTGTAATTTAATTTGTTTAAAAAATATTTATAAATTAGCATTTAAAATTTTTTTTCATAATTAGTTCTTAATTTTTGTTAAATCTTTTAACATAACTAATTACATAGCAGAATTCTAAACATGTTCCGGTAAATTAACAAAAAGAGTTGACGAATTAAACATTCATAGTTTTTAAAGATTAACATGTATAAAATTTTTAAAGAATGAGAGGGGGAAAAAAGAATTTTGCGTAGAGGCTTATGCAATCGTCACTTCTACCCTACAACTGAAGCTGAGATTTGGAGGTCACATGGACATGGTAGCTGTTTTTGCATCGGAAAAGATGATTGGGTTTCTTATGGAGTCATTCAATAAGGAAATTGTTGGAAGGGGTCCATGTGTTTGCATTGCATGTGCGAGAAAGCGCAAGCTGCTATTTTCTGCTGACGCCTTTGGTCTTGGGGTCATTGCCATTTATTTATTCAGCTCAACACTCTCTTTTGGCCTACCAGTCCTTGTCATGGGGTTACTAATTATTAGCCACATTTCTACAGTTTATTTCCATAAGATTTGTTTTTTTTTTCTATTTTTATTATGGTTTTTATTCTTCCTTTGAGTGTAAAACTTTCAAGTATCGTTTGATAACCAATAACAAAAGAATCGGAATAAAAAATGGCAATAAAAATGAAAAGTAAAATAGAAATAAGAATGAAATTACTTATTATACATGTTTGGTATGTTATTAAACAAAGTTAATATTTATGCTAATATTTGGTATTAAATATTAAAAATGATAATGAAATCTTTTACTCATATTTAGTTATCATATGATTTTATTTTGTAAACAATTAATTAAAATAGTGTATATTTTATAGATAATTAATACAATTTTTAATATTTATAAAATTATTAAATTTTAAATAATTTTTACCATAAGAATAAAAGTATCAATATAATAAAGTTAAAATAATTGTTCAAAAATTATTATGAAAATAATGATAATAAGAATTAATATATTGATACTATTTTGATAATAACTTGATAATGTTTTAATAATATCTCTTATTTTGTTATTTTCAATATTTGTTTTCAGCGTATACCATAATATCTCTTATTTTGTTATTTTCAATATTTGATTTCAGCTTATATCCACAAAGATAGTTAGTAATATTATGATTGAATAAATAGTATTTTTATATTCCTTTTTGAGGCAATACTCTATATTCCTAATATAGTGATGAATGAAAGCCACATTTATTTTTATTCAGCACTATATTTATTATAATTCCTATTATCATCCCTTCAAATGAGTCAAACACACCCTAAAATTGTTTAACTTTCATTTCAATTTTGTCATTTTTTGTTTTCTCTATTACCAGTAACAAAATTCTTATTCTCACCCCTTTATTACTCATACCAAACAAGACATTAGATGTACGTGAACAGAATGTTTCAATAGCCACTCTTATACGTGGTCGTCCCAAACATTTTCCAACGCTAAGAGTAGGGTTGGATCAACATGTGCTTATTAGGGTATTTCAATCCTGTGTTACTTAGTCTGATTTACATATTTATATAAACCTTACATAAACGTATGGATAAGATTTAATAAAATATGATAGGAGTTGATTAACTGAAACAAAATATCTGATACCTTCAACACTATATGATGAGTAGTAGTCTTATTGGCGTTCTTCTTCGCAGGAGGGATAACCATATAAGTGAACTCATTTACCTTCAATCAAATCACTTGAAAAGTTTCAAATGAAGTTATTTTAAAATAAAAAAAGTTTGATTTCTAAATTTTAAAAATAAAATATTTGATTTATTTGTTAGGTTTAGTGCAAACCAAACTAACGTTATTATATTAACTTTATTTTTTACTTCCAATATTACAAATAAATTATTATTTTTCATTAATTCTCTCTAAGCAATTATTCTTTTGTGAAGAAAAATACTCCAAGTATAAGGTGTTTTGTTATCTAAAGAGGATACCACCTTCAAATAATTAATTAATTTTTATTCACTAATTTCAATATTTTTTATCTTTAATAAAGTGAGAGAAATTCACTAAACAATAAAATGCTTATTCTAAACCTATTTTTTTTAATCCTGTGATTATTTTTCTTATCAATATTATTTAAAATGTTATGTTAGATAAATATATTACTTTTTTTATATTCTCTTCATAATATTATACAGTTAGAAATTTGGATAATCTATGACATGCATTTCTTTATTTATTTTACAATTAATTGTTAAAGTTGAAAAAAACTAATTTACACTATCAAAACTAAACTGAATATATTTTATTAATTTAGGTTTTATTTGAGTTTTATAGGATCTACCTTAATATTAAAAACAAATGAATTGTTATGCGTATGGAATATAAGTAAGTATAAACAATAAATTACTCACGCCAACATCATAATTGAAGTACTGATATAAAAAAGTGATAAATTCATTGTAACACATAACGAGACCTTAGTTATATCTTCCAAATCGAACGTGAAAAGGAAATGAACGAAGAAATGCGGAAAATACCTAATTTCGGCTCTATAACTTCAAACTAGCTTTCTGAGGCCGAAATTAACGCGAATCCACCAATGTCTTCACAGTAACTGCTCTCTGGGACGCGTGAAGCCTTTTTACAATTTCTCAAAACGTAAGCTCTTGTAATAGATCAGAGAATCTTTATGCTTACGAATGACATGAGCAACTGCAAGAGACCTTAACCTTTATATATATTTTCCATATTGGACTTCCCCATTATAGGCCTGATATGGGTCTAGTCCACACTGATCGGGATTCATTTTCCTTCCGAACTTCAACTCATTAATTTAGATCATTTATTAAGCCACTTTATTATTTTTATCTGGATCAATTACGTAACTTAATCAATAAGCTATTGAAAAACTGAAAAATGTAATTAAATGTTGTCAACTTTATGAGCAATGTCAAAAATATCCAACATTCTCCTCCTTGGTCAATACTTAATTGCAGTATTGACTCAAATTTAAAACAGTTTAAAAACTCGATTAAGTCACAGTACTGTATTAGTCGACTAAGTTTAAAAACAAAACATTTTATCTAAAGACAACGAAAGTCCGTTATTCCATTTTGTAAGGCTTTCGATACCAAAAAGTATCAAATACATACGTCATGTGTGACACAAATCTAATACAATCACGCATATATAATACCTCACTAATATGAATGGAAAAATGGAGTGTGACAAACTAAGATGATACCTATATGATCTAAACTATATCCTTCATTTGTAGGTCTCAATTTCTCCAACTTTATGCTAAACTGCATTAAAGAAATCATATTGTCTCTCACCTAATGCTAAACATCATTAGAGAAAACTTGTTTCCTCTCATCAAATGCTAAACTGCATCAGAGAAAACCTTTATGCTCTCTAACTGAATGGTAAACCTTGTTAGAGAACCTTTATAAGATTAAAAACTTGTATTCCCCTATGTTATGTTTAAAAATTTATAGATATCCGTACAAAACTGTATGTGTCTAAATGACATAGGCTCAAGGTCAATCTGTATATATGCTCAATGATCTTTAAAATGCTTAATATTAACACAGATCTTAAAACTTTCACATGTATTATGACTATGTACGATAACAATTATTATTGAGGATAAATGATGATCATCTTTATTGATCAACCACCATATTGTCATAATATAACAAAATATATAAATGTACAAATGTATAAGGAGCAAACATAACGATCCCCTAACTAACATTATCTAAGGACTTCAAAACACTCATACCGTATACTTGTCTCTTAACCACAAGTGGGTGAAGTCCTTTATTTTAAGGATCAATTAACATTTCCTCAATCCTTAAATGCTCCAAACTTTAATGTCACCTTTTCGTATCAAATCCTTTATGATCAAATATTTGACCTTCAAATGCTAAGACCTTGTGATATTTTTTGTTGTTATTAAACAATATAGCAATAAGATTATCACAGTACAACTGAATGAGTATAGCCACTGAATCAACTTCAGACAACTCAGAAATCAACACCGGCTGAACTACATTTTAGTGGTCTATACCTGGGTTAGCCAGATACCCAACAGTCTAATAGTAAATGCAATGTCTGGCCTAGTGCACACTTGGGCATATGTCAGGTTACCAACCGCACTAGAATATGAAACATTCCTCATATCCTCTCTTTTTACTTTATTCTTTGGACTCTATGCCAAAGAAAATATCTCACTATAAGAGATTGGTATTACAACAGGTTTATGGTCAACTGTATTAAACCTTTGTAACACATACTCAATGTATGCATTATGAGAGCCTAAAGAGTGTTGTGATTAGTCCCTGTAAATCTGCATACTTAGGATCAAGGATGTTTTACCAAGGTTCTTTATGTCAAAATGCTTGGTTAAAAGTTGCTTAACCTTATGCAACATGATCAAGACAATTGACGCGAGTAATATATCCTCCACGTACAATTATAGGAATAGAACTTTATACACCCCCCCTCCTTAACCTCATAGTAGAAGCATCTTTTGACTTGATTTTCCATGAAGCTTAAAGAGGTCACAACCTCATCAAATATAAGGTATCACTTTCGGGAGGTTTGATATAAACCATATATTGATTTGTTTAACGTGCAAACCATGTCAGTCTCATCTGGATCCTGAAATCTTTCAGATTGTTCCATATAGACCTCTTAATAAAGGTCTTTATTCAGGAAAGGAGTTTGGATATCCATGTGATGTAATATGAGCTATAATTGCCATAATCACTTAAAATGTATCCTACGAGGATAGAAGGAAAAATATAGCATTAAAGTCAACCTTTCTTTCTGAGTGAACTAACAGGTAACTGAGCGAGCCCATAACTTTTGAACTTTATCCTGAAATCCTTTAGGTCTTGAAACTCATTTAAAACTGACGAGTTTGCAATTTTATTACAAATCAACTAGCTTCCAAACCTTATAATGCTTCATGATTTGCATTTCATCAGTCATTGCATCGCACTACAAATCCACATTGGGTCCAGAAACAACTTCTATAAAAGTAACTAAATTCGTAACATATCTATCATCATAGTCCTGTTCACCAAATAGACTATGTATCCAGATAGCATAGCAAGTCATCTCACTCTGGTGGATCTACTTAACTACATTAAATCTTATACCCCCAGGAACTTCTGTGTGTACATGTATGAGTTCTTGTTCTTATACAAGCACAGTACTAAAACCCAGATCTACTGGATCTACCTGTATGAGTAGCGGGTATATAATAATTGTAGTATCCTTCCTGTTATCATCTGAAAGGTCAAAGGGCTCACCATTATTATAGACATTGTATTATAAAAACTTAGTTGTTTGTGATTCTACTATTATGGTCCCTCCTTCTCTACAGTAAAATATGTAGCTTTTTAAGTGGTCGAGATATTTTACTAAATAGCAACTAACGGAATGAGCATGCAATTTGTCTTTATAAGGATTATACTACCTCAGTAGGGCAGCCCCATACACGAATGTGTGCAAGGCTGGGTTTTCACACTTCTAAATAATCAGGTAGATTAGTCCTGTTTTACATTGACTTCATGTCCTATAGGGTGCGATTACGCCCATTGGTAACTCACAATTTTGCTTAGGAATACCCAACATAGTTAACTAAGTCACTTTTCCAACTGATTCTATATATCTGGTAAACATATCTTTTCATGTCTTAAAACATCATGTTTGCCATGATACTCTCTTCTAAGGTCAGATCTGACTCTCTAGATGGATGTATCCAATTGATTCTCAACCTTTAGTCTTTAAGCAATAACACATAAACTATAATGGGAATAATCATCAACAAATGTCATAATATATTTAGAATTGCACAATGCAACTTTAGAAGGCCTTTTTATATCTGTATGTATCATACCCAACAAGTCAGAAACACGAGTTGACCTCTTTATCCTTGTTTCAGTCAACTTACCCCTGCAATAATCAACAAATGTTTCTAGATATCATAATCTAGAATTGAGAGAATGTTTTCCTTAATCAATCTCTCAACTCTAGCTCTAGAAATGTGGCTTAAACTTTTATGTCACACCGTGTATGACTTATCATTCATTAGGTTCTTCTTTTCATGACTTGTTTAGCAAGATACGACGAAGAATATATCTAATTCGAGGTAAGACACATTTTATACTAATAATATGACAAGAAGGTTATACCATTATGTTTTGCATTAAACAACAATTGTATAGCGGAAGCGTTAATTACAAAACGTTAACTTTCTTTATCCAAAATTGATACAAAGATCACATATAAAATGTGCTGTGTAATACTCAAAATGAACCTTGCAGTAAGGCTCAGTACATACATCCCCTATAAATATTATATCTACTTTTTCATTGTTGTCAACTATTAGTTCCTCCTTCCCTTTATTTGGCTCTATCCTAGATATAAACTCCTACATTGTAGAAACACCATGATCAGATGTTCCACTTTATGGCCACCAAGTAGTTATGTTTTATGCATTGTCTTTATATTGTTAATTTTTTTAATATAAGCATGTAGGTTTAATTATTTTTTAAGATAAGAAATAATTTTAGTTTGTTTATAATCTAATTTTATTATTAAATAAATAAAAAATATTTCACTATTTAATATTAACTTTAATATAAAAAATTATATTAAGAGACTCAAAATTGTATCTTCTTTAGTTATTAAAATAGAATGATGGTCCTCTTCTATAGATTTCTATAAATATTTTACTGCAATGTTTTTTAGTAATATCGGAAAAGCAAGTGGATGTCTTGGTCAAAGACGAAACGTCCACAACTATTAAACTAAGAACAGTTACATGACAATTAATTACGACAACTGCCACAATTCCAAATCATGTCCAACATCAATCATACCTTCAAACGTTAATTGAAATCTCTATATCGAACGACTTTTGCCACCAAATTAATCAGCGGAGGGAAATTACCAGCAAGCCAAGTCCCAATGAAGATGATTGTGACAACATGCTGTTCGATCCATGTCAGCTTAGAAGCTAATCAGGTTTTTCGTAACAATTAAAGTTAAGATTGCTTATTATTTAAAAATTTTTATAAGATATTGTTATTATTGTTAGAAGGGAATTTGGATTTTTAAATCTTAAAGACAGACCCAAGCAAACGTTACCAATTTTTTAAGGCCTTATTTTCTAAAAAAAAATTATCATGATCCAAAGGCTTAAAAATTTTTTTTTTTAAAAGTCAGAACTATGAGTTAGAAAATTCTCTAACGAGTTGGTGGTACAGAAAGAAAAGAATAGATAAAAGATAAAAATTAGTCAGTAATATATTATAAATAGATAAATAATATTTTTATATTTCTTTTGGAACAATATTTTATACCTTTTCAATATACGAGGACTTATCATAATGAAAAGGTATGAGTTACTTGATGATGGTCTCAATTTTTCCTTCTAGGCTTCATATTGTTGGCTTTTTTATATTTGCAGTACCTTTGATAGTATTGAATTAATCTGCATCAGAATATAGAGAAGATGTAGTATTTCTACCTTTGATCTTAGTAGCTTTACTTTTGCCTTCCCTTAAATTACTTCGAACGCTATAAGAGTTATTGTTTTGAGATCCGTACGGTACCGGCCAAAAAACAATACGTTATTTTAGTTTTTAATACCTAGTTTAAATATCGGTCAGTATCGGCCAATACCAGTCGGTACTATAAATACCGGCCCAATATCGATCGGTACCGAAAATGTTGAAAATTAAAGGGATTAAAATGCAAAATTTTCAAATTAAAAAAATTCCCCCTTGTTTTTCAAATATTTTTAATAACATTTTAATTTATTATTTAAAACCTCCCTCTCTTTTTTTAAATATTTTTAATAACATTTTAATTTGTTATTTAACCTATTCTTTTATTT